>CM055442.1:4615927-4684462 GCA_029228465.1 Salix viminalis
ATGCCAGTTGATTTCCCAAGCAATTCATGTTCTTTCAAAAACAAAAGTTCTCCATGTATGGGAAGAAAATGCTGTGGCTTCACAATTCTAAGCACTTCCTCCTGAAGAATTGAAATCAATGTTTAGATCCACTTTCCAGAAAAATAACATTAAATATAAAATTGAACAGGTAACTAATATTCACGGCTTATTTACATGGTTCTCCATATAACAATGACAAAACAAAAAGGTAACACAAATAACAGGAAGAAATAACCTTTATACAATGAGTCAGTATGTGAAGGTTCTTTTCTTCTTACACTCTTGACACAGAACCATCACTGATATTTTGTAGTACATGGTATAAAAACTAAATAACTAAATAACAGCAAATAAGTGAGATTATGAGGAAAAGTATATGAGATCTCACCAGTTCTCCACGATAGCCATGACCAGACGTGTGAAGCAGCTCATTCCTACCCATTACTATAGTTGAGCCAATCTCTGATATGCGGTTCATCATTTTCATTACCCTGGATTCATTGCCAGGGATTACCTGAAAATAATATATAAACTGAAAACATATCTACTAATTGGAAGTAGTTTCAGCAAGAAACTACATAAAAGATTAGCATTATGACCATACACCTAAAATCATGCATAGTTGAGCATAAAATCATGCATAGTTGAGCATAAAATCAAAAGTCTGCCTAATTCGAGTAGTTCAAATTCAAAGTACAAACATGACCAACCAAATGCAATCATCAATTCTGAAGAAAAAAAACAAAAGGAATAGGAAAGTTCTATCCAATGGATTTGTCTCCCTTGGGAAGGAAAACTTGCAGGTTTGTGATCTCTAGACAAACTGTACGCCTGCATCTAAAAGAGCAAAGTTCATTGAAAGATTTCCATGTGTTTTTTCCATATCAACTTTTGTCCATTTATCAAGATACTTCCCATCAAATTAATACTTGGAGAAAAGTTAAATTGATGATTAGCTGAGGTAGAAGTAAAGTTGCAGGATCTTTTAACAATCCCAAAAAACCGTCCCCTACAATCAATCTTTAGTCTACAGGGAAAATAAATCAAACCATCATTTCTAGTTAACTGAAAAATACATGACTCTTTCTAGAAATCACCAGCGTTTGCAACAATGAGTTGATTGTTTCTAATACTCACAACACAGGCTGTGCAAGCACAAGTTGGTCCAGAGAAGTCAGAGTGAGGACCCTGAGCAACATGAGAGTAAAATGAGTTCTTAACCATTAGTATTCAATGATACAAAGAAATACAGAAAGATCCATTATTGCAGTATGCGTGGTAGATGACCAATGTGTTTAAAATATGAATTGGCATCGAAAACTTTAATTATTACCTCTTCAAACGCCCAATCATCAGGTTGTTCATTACTACCACCACACCTTGGAGATCATATCAACCCTTCTATCATGCCAGTGAACTTGTTTATCTTATCACCTAAAGCTGCCAATTCCCTCCAACTCCTCTGGCCACGCATCATCTCGTCCATTCTGTGTGGGATGCAAGGAATTAAATCATGAGCATGCACCTATAATTATTTGCAATATCCTTTAAAATAAAATGAGGGCATTTACATAACTATAAATCCTAAAATGGCCAAACATACTTCCCAAAGAACAAACTTTCACTCAAAAAATTACAAGGCAATAGAGTCAAAGAAGAAAGTACCATTACGAAAATTGTATCAAAATGCTAGTAAGACATATTATTGATATGACTAGTTTATAAATACTAACAAGGTTCAAAACTCAAGAATTGAGGGTGGAGAATAACACCAGATCATACTACACCACTTTGGCAACATTATTACATCAGCACCTTACTGCTCACTTCAAATACTCTTCCAGAGGGGGAGAGAAAAAACTCTTTAGTAATAAAATCAAGTAACCTGAAAAATGCTTTCTGGACAGAAGTTCCTATATCTCCTGCTGCATATGCTTCATTCTTGAGAACCTGCTGGTGAAGAAACTTGGAGCAGAATTTCGCAACTACTTTACCTGCAAGTTACAGGATTGAAGTGAGCGACAGGGATCTAAATTCTAAACGTCAAGTATACTAACATACTGACCTAGGTACAAGCAGAGCAAAACAAGGATGCATTTAGAATTAAAAACCAACCCATATGAGACGAGCATTATTGGAAATAAAATAGGAAGTGTTTTTGGCAGAAAATTTTATTCTGTACACCCCCACCCTCCCCACAAACACACACACAGCCATTGTTTACTGGATACACATTCCATCACAGATAACCTAACTCCGCTAAGTCTCAGTTCTGAACAGGTTGAGTTTGGCTGCATGGGTTCTTTTCTCACAATCATCATTAGCACATCACAAACTTAAAACAAGTCTGAAAAAAGAATAATACTAAGATTTAAAGTGGTAAGAGCCTAATCTTCTGTTCACTGGAGTTGAACATTGCTGCTATTACTTTGACTTTGTTCATGTAAGGGCATAACAAGAGATCAGCCAAAAAGACAATGAAATCAGACTAGGTGCAGATTCAGGAAAAACACATTTGAGTTAAAGCAGTGATTATGTACAGCATTCACGTGTACCTGAAACTTGCAATTCTTACCTCCATGGCCATCATAAACACCAAAGAATGAAGTGGTAGCATCCAAATCGGTTATTGCAGCATGCTAGTAACACAAATAAACTATACAGCACATGCTAGCATGCAAAAGAAGACTACTGCAGCAATATTCCAGAATACAAACACACAATAAAGACACCTTATAAATGAAATGATATGCCCATACTAAACAAGTTTTTTGTGAAAAGATCAACTGTTTGTTGAATTGAAGAGCAAGTACTCTTCCACAAAACTTTCTCTTGATACATTTCCAAGAACATTAAAGAAAATCATTTTTTTATGATCATATAATCTTTTTGCACTGATACAGGTAAACAATAGGAAAATTTAAATGAATTCTAGATGATTTGGCACCGAAGAACCCATAAAATCACTTTTCTTAAGAACCATAATCAGCTACTTCCTCAAACTTTGAAAAATTACATCACATATTGTATTTGCATCCCAGTCAGACAAATTCCTTCCTGGCCAAATTTATCATTAGTATTATCCTGTAATCAAATCTTTAAGACATCCCCACATAATGTCATCAGTTTATTCATATTTTTTAATAATCAATGGGCAATTAAAGGATCAATGTTGGTAACAAGATTTAAAAACTTAGCATATTCACATAAATCAAATGCTGAATCAACTACTCACCGCATCTTCCATGGTTGCACGCCAACCTTGCATAGATGATAAACCATATCTAAGCCTACCGTTCCCGCCTTCCTCTGAGAATTTCTCCCGTCTTTGGAGAACTGAGGTATATCCCCATCACTATCCAAAATCAAAGAGCAATTATTTACGAGTAAATAAAAACATAAGAAAACAATTAGAAGACGCATCAATTCCAACCACCTGTGTTACCAGCACTTCTTGCCCTGAAGGGTTTGAGTTGATGCTAAAATGTAAAGACTAATTGAAAAGCTAAGGCAAGGCTCTGGTTTTCAAAATTTGATATCTAAGAGTATATTGGAGTTTGGACTTGAAAATCCTTTCCCAAGATTAAAAATCTTCAAGTTCTTATAATTCTTGACATCAAGAATGAGTTTCTTATTGGCAGAATGTAGATTAAGCAATCTAGGCTTGGAAAGTGCAGGTTCAAGTGCAATGTCATATATCTAAAGCCTCCCTTTTAAATGAAAAAAAATTTGATCGCAGCAATGAAAACTGAACTTCCATATCAATTCAGATTCTTTCAAAGTTTCGGAAGCTTGAGAGAAGTACCTAGACCTTCTAAATCCATCTTTACATTGAGTAAAAAGACCTAGTCACTCGAAACTCTTTTACATTTCATTATCTAATAAGAAGGAAATACATGATACCTCTTGGAATCTGATTATATTGAGATGCTTCAATGACCTATGGCTCATAATCTATCTCTGAACATGCTCGTCAATCTGCAAAAACCAAACAAGACCTCAATCACTACTATCATCAAATAAAAGAAAACACCAAGTTGAGAAAAAAAATTAAAAAGATGAAGAAGAAAGTTTCCAGTTCAGATTAATTAATTCATAAAGAAAAAGAAACCAGCACACCCAGATATGACCATACAGAACAACATATACAGACAACATATTCAAAAAAGATCACCTTTTGGCCTCTTCTAAATTCATTCGATAGTCAGTGCATAGAAAGAAATACATTGAGACAAAAGGTAAACTAATTCATAATGGAAAAATCACCACACAAACCCAATAAAAGAAAAGGCACAACAATTGATAGAATTTGAAACAATCAAAGATATGCTGTCTTTGTGAGAAGAAACGATACCTGAATGTCCCCGCCCCAACATACAAGATCACTAACAACGTTTTCTTTCATAGTTTAAGAAGAAGAAGCATACCGATTTGGGCTTCGGGAGATGGAAAGTTTTTTCTCTTATTTTTCGTAATTGATCGCAAAACCTTCATTTATACAGAGTGTTTATGTCCGTCAGAGGCGAGGAAAGAAAATTTCAAATTATTTTCGACCGTTTTAAACAACGCAACGCAGCGTTTTTGTTTATTCGGCTTTTACAGACTTTGGGCTTCGAAAGCCTTTATGTTGGGGTTGTGTAAAGAAATTAAGAGGAGCGTTTTTTTTTAAATAAGTAGCGTTGTCATTGTTACCGCCTGCTACTTTTAAATAGTTATGGTTTTTGTTTTTATTTTTATTTTTATTTTTAAAATTTCAAAGTATTAATGTTAAAGTATATAAATATAAAATTTTTTTATTATTATATTAATAATAGAAAAGTTATTTGGATATAGACACTTAGTATATTAAGATCAAAATATATAATTATTAGTTTGAGAAAATTTTCATCTAGAAAAATTTTTATTGTGTTTTTTTTTATAAAAAAATATATTATTATATATTGAAACTAATAAAGAAAGAAGATGCATATGTGGAAGGGATATAGATTAAATTTCTAGATTCATTTTCAAATAAAAGGATTCCGTATGATATTACATAGGTGATTCACATTTTGTTGTAATTTTAGTGAATTGTTTTCTAATATATAATGTTAAGGTGATGCGTGTGTTTTTTTTTTAAAAAAAAACTTATCAATGTAATTGATTCAACTTGTTTTGATAAGCATGATTACTTTAATGATATGATTATTAAAAAAGATATCACCAATAAATAAAAAAAAAGTAGACAATTATTTAATACATAAAAAAACATACACATGTCACTATGCAGAAAATCTACTCTTTTGAAGGTCCCTATGAGTTTTACTTGTTAGCAAAGAAATAATTAAATGAGAATGGGATGATTGCATGGAAAGCAAAAATAAAAAAAAATGAACCTTTTATTCTTCGAAAATGAAAATATTGAATGATAAAACTAATATATATATATTACTATGACGATTCTATTCGAACCAACAAGCAAAATTTTTTTTTGACCTAGTTGTGAAATTAGAATAACTCCATGGAAACCTTAATGAATAAAGTAATAAAACTTAATTCTCAAATGAACCAAGTATTAAGGTGAGAAATTGTAACGTTCCCTTCTCTAGGAAACAAACAAATAATCTTATTACTACACATTTGTCTAGAAAAGAAAATGTAATTAATTGTTTTTACATATATATATTATTACCAACATTTAATATATATAAAATATTACTTGATACAAAAACTAAGAAACAATAGCTTTACTCTTGACGTGAAGATGATGGACCTAAAACGGAAATACAAGATAATTCCATAAAGTTGAATTTTTTTTTTTAAACTCACAATATGCAATCATACATGATTATAATAATCAGCATAGCTATTTTAAATACAAACCAACTTCCCCACTTATATAGTGTCGATACTAAGTACTGTCGATACCCTTATCATCCTACTAACATCAGAAATCAAAGAAGACCCCTTCCTAGGTCCCTGACATACCTCCTTATATTATTATTTTTAGGATGTGCGTTTATTCCATTTTATTTATTTATTTGAAATTTCAAAATACATGAACGTGTATTAAATATTGCACCACAATACCTTTATCTGGGATTTTAACATACACTCGATATATATTAGCCTTTGCATAGTGATACCCATCCCCGAGATCTTGACATACACTGAATGTATGGTAGTCATTCATGATGATCCCCTTATCTAGGATCCTAACATACACTAAAATGTATGTTAGTCATTATTGGTGATCCCTTTATCTGGGATCCTAGCATACACTAAATGTATGATAGCCACCGCCATGTTTTGGTCATGATATTTTCAAACTGCCCTAACACACATGCCTTAAATATTCTTACTAATAAAACATATGTTTTGAAACTTCCACCAAAACGTTAAGCATAATTCACACATTTTCATTATGAAAATTAAATCAAAAATGTCAGCACGAATCATCTACTTGATGTGGATGCTCTGCTCATGGTCCCTTCTTATTGTTGTTGCACCACACTCATGGTCCCTCTTGCAATGACAGGAAATTCTCATAAATCATTTCCTAATAATGACTGATACATTTCCTAATAACCACACCGAAACAATCCAATATGCTTTTTAAAATTTGTTTTTTTTCACATTTTTTTATAACAACTTTTGTCAATCAAAATATTATTATAGACACCTATTTTTTTAACATAACTTGTTTCTTTTCCTTTAAGGTGTATAACTACATCGCTTCGACCTCCCACCTTTTCTTATTCTTTTTTTCCTCTCAAAGTTGTTAGTAGAGGTAAGACCCAGGTTTTTCACTATAACAGGAGTTATAGAACTCTATTTTGTACAAAATTGATCTCGTTGGAAAGATAAAATACAGTGTTACAACTCTTATGAAGGGAGGACAACCTAGTTTTGCCCCTAACATTCATGAAATGTATCACAAAAATGGCAGACACCTGTTCTGCAAAGTCTGCCCTACATTGTCACGTTCAGTGATCCTTAACTAGAGCTATAAAATTCCAAGTTAATGAAACCAATTTCCTTGGATGATACACATCTAGAACTACAACTCGTATAAAGTAAATTGATCCTAATTCCCTTGTTTTTCCACTCATATTCTCTCTGAAAGTCAAGATATGAATTTGCTCAATTGTGAAATGAGGGGTGCTATAGTTGTAAAAATTAAAACTATAATTATCAGGAGTCGAGACCTAGTATTAAGGTCACTAGGAAACCTATTGGTTTGCATGAGTCTGGATAAGGGACTTGCTGTGCAAGGAGAAGAAGCATCACCCCTAGTGCAGCCTACCTAAAGTAAGCTGCATTGTTGTTTGATTGTTTTTCTAAGTCAATTTTTAGTTATTGGTCTTTTCTAAGGTTCGACGTAGATCTCATTTCATGAGTGAATATCTACCTCTTTGCGAGTTGAAAGACTAACATAATACATTTTGAAAACTCGTTTTTAACTATCTATGAGTGTACTTTACAATGTAATTTTACACCGCAATAGCTAAAACAAAATAATTGTTAAATTATTTTGATCTTTTGGCCAAAATCCAACAGATAATTGTAAATCGGTTACGATATCCAATTTTTGTTTTAAAACATGAAAAAGATGCTACATATATTTTTTACGAAAGATATGCTTGGAAAAACTTGGAATTCAACCGTATGCAGGAAAACAAACACAAATTGTTTTTTTTTTAAATACATTTTTTATGCAAATTTTGTATTTGTATTTTGTATTTTTTTATGGGTTGGCTGCCCCGCCTTGATGGGCCGAGAGGCCATCATTTGTGGCTGGATTACCAGCCGTGGATGGCCAAACAACCCACCTATTTTAGTGGTCAGACTGGGTCTTGTCCCTGGCACGGCCAGCCCACTGTTGTGCATGCATGCAGAACAGTGGGACGGGGGAGTGACTTAATTCACTCCTCTTACTGTTCACCGAATGGTGAAAAGTAACTCGGTGGTCGAAGGAGTAGGATGAATGGCATACTTGTTACTACCGCCAACTAGAGGAGGCCGAGGTAGTTATTCCTGTGGTGGTGGTATCAGATATGGTGGCCTGTGGTGGACGAAAGAGCTGTCGAAAGTGGACTGGTTTTGTGTAGCGGTTGCTACTGTTATCGTCGCCGAAGGTGGCGAAGGAGAGCTGGAACTATTGGTGGTGTTGCTGGCGTGGAGGAGAGACTGTCGATGCCATGGGACAACCGCTATGCTCATCGGGAGCTGCTGCTAGAGGAGAAAGAGAGACGGTTACAACTAGTTTTTGAGAGAGAGAGAGAGAGAGAGAGAGAGAGAGAGAGAGAGAGAGAGACAACATTGCAGAGGGAGGCTGGCTGTCGAGTTCAACTACTATAGAAGGCTTCCTGTGATGAGGAGTAGCTATCGGTGATGAGGAAGAGAAAAAAAGGATTGATGCTAATGGTTGTTTGTAGTTTTTTTCAGTTGCAATCTCTGCAATTTCTCCTCCTTCCCGTCGTAACTACGTCTCTGTTTTTGCTCTCATATATGTGTTTTCTTACGTTTGTGTGCATATTTTGCTCCCTGTGACTGTCAAATTTTTCTCTCGTCAATCATTTCCCTCCCCTGTGTTCATCTGCATGCATGTTTTTTATAGGTAGGAGGCAACCCTTCGGCTGCCCTTTGCGTGCAGCGATGGGTTGCCTTTTCACCTGAACCGGCATTGGTGTGCCTGTCCTGTTCAGGTGACTGAAGAGTGTAGTCAAGTCTCAAGTTTCGATTGATTTGACATAAGTAAAAATCTAATTTGGTACTTCAATTTGTAATTGCTCTACTTGAGCTCAAGAACTTGATTTATCATCGATTAAGCCCTTAATTAATTGGATGTGACCAATTTAAAGTATAATTATGTCCTTGCACTTAATTAAATCTTTCAATTGAAACTTAAATTAATTCTCAATCATAATTACACTTTAAATTGGCTGATGATTAAATCGAATTGGCCCATAAAAATATAATTATGCCTTTCCACTTAATTTCTATGCAGATTTATCCAATAATAAATTATTTTAGCTTTGAATCTGCAATTTCTCATTTTTTTAAGCACAAAAAAGGTATGATTTGGCTCCAGAAAATGTCTAAAATTTCCAAATTTATTTTTCTACCAGCAACAACCCCTTTTATTTTATTTTTGTTCTTTTTAGGTATATTTTTTGGAATAACCCACAAATTGGGTTATGACACTAATTATTTAGTAGCCCTCTCAGTTTAGTGGCGCGATGAACTGACACGCCAATACTTTTAGGCCCCACGTTTTGTTTTCTAGCGACACGTGTGGCGTCGTGTGGTTATGAAAAAAATTCATCCAGCGTCTCATCGAATTCGTCATCATGTCCTCTTCTCATAGTGGTGTGCATGACGTCCCAAAGTTGCTAGAGTAATGACAATGGTCGGTTGATATTTTTTTCCTTTTTCTCTCAATTGCAGACTAAATTGCTAGAGTTATGAAGTCCCCTTTGTTTATGCTGTTTTTATTTTAGTCCTTGATCTTTTGATTTTTTTGGTATGGTCCTTATTTCTGTAATATAAGTTTTGATTTATTTTAATTTTGTCCTTCAATTGAAATTGATTGTATATTTTAGTTTTATTTCGGTCCTTATTCTTTTAATTTTGGGATTGATTTTAAATCCCTTAATATTTTTGACAGTTTGGATTTTTTTTTCAATTTTATCCTTCCATTGAAATTAATCATATATTTTGTTTTCATTTCGGTCCTTATACTTTGAATTTTTGATTTATTTTTTAGTTCCTTTATTTTTTTATATATATTTCTGAAATTGTCCATATTTTTATCCATTTTTATATCTATATAGTCTTAGATTTTATCTTTATTATTTATTATTTTCTATTTTACTGAGGTTGTATGTTTTTTTAATGTAGTCCTTAAATTTTAATTTGTGTACAATGAAAAAATTATCTACAATGAAAAAATATACACGTCACTTGTCTGCACTTCGCCGCAACCACTCTTGTGAACCATTATGTGGGATCATCTCCAGAAAATCAAGGGAACTCTAGGCTAGCTAATTTAGACAAAAACAATGGTCTTCCTCCTTTTGAGGTTTCTCGTGTCTCCTCTCGTATGGAACAAATTGTCCATTAGGAGAGTTGGATGTGGGGTCAGAAGCATTGTTATCTAAGGTGGTTTGTTTGGCCATGAAGATTTCCAAGAGTTTGCTGATAACACCCTCGATATGGTGTAACTTGTCAATAACAGTAGTCTCCATACAGCTAAAACTGTTTTTTCGTTGGAGAATAAGTTGCTTATTAATTAGCTTGAAAAGGTTTAAAGACACGAATATAAATAACAATCACTCTATATTCTAAGATCATGTCTCTAGAAATTAGGAGCTCACGGCTACTAGCAACATGCCAGATACACATTATTGAAATTTAAATAATAACTTCTTGACCTATTCCTAAGAAGACAAACTTCGTGGCCTTGACCCAGTCCTTCTCCCTGCATATCTTTACGTGGGCAAGCCTTCTCCCTACCTGTCTTTACATGACAATCCTCAGTCCAAGTACTTTAGGTTTGGTACGGATACTCTAGCAAATTTTCTTGGCGGTAGTTT
Organism: Salix viminalis; assembly: GCA_029228465.1. Classification (NCBI taxonomy): domain Eukaryota; kingdom Viridiplantae; phylum Streptophyta; class Magnoliopsida; order Malpighiales; family Salicaceae; genus Salix; species Salix viminalis. The sequence continues at coordinate 4,626,526 of CM055442.1, forward strand.
ATCATATCTCGATGAAGAAGATTCAGTTATTGTCATCTAGGTTACAAACATCAACATAGAATAACATAAGAGAAAGTAAATGAATCGATTGTAAGGGCCGGGAAAAAAAAGGTTTTAAGTCGGGGAAATTGATTAATAACTTGTACAAGTATTCATACAAATGTGAATGACTTGTACAAGTTTCCTTAAGCAATACAACAACTTAAACCTATAATTGAGAAAATTCAATAACAGAGATTGAAGAAAATAATCAATTGGTAAGAATTTTGTACATCCAGTGTTTATTTCATACATACATCTTGTGATTTATACAAGCATAGGTGTATTAGGATCCAAATCTATTACCTACAATTGAGCTGAATATTACATAGGAAAGGAAAGAAATAAAAAGGGTATGATTTACAATAATTGTGATGGTTGACTAGCTATTATGGTCTTCTATAGTTTTAACACTCCCCCTCAAGTTAGAGTGTATGTTAATTACACCCAACTTGCTAAGTAGTGTTTCAAATTGTGAGGAGCTTAATGGTTTGGTAAATAAATCTGTTGGTTGTTTTGTAGTTCGAATATAAGTTGTCTGAATCATTCCTTCTTGATTTTTTTCTTGAATTAAATGACAATTGATCTCTGTGTTTGGTTCGCTCATGGAAGACTGGGTTAGATGCTATGTGCATTGCTGCCTGATTATCACAAAACAAGGTAACTGGTTGTGCGTGGTCTATCTTCAAATCTTTCAAGATGTTTTTCAACTATGTTATCTCGCAACATGTGGTTGTCATGGATCTATATTCTGCTTCTGCGCTTGAACGAGATATTGTTGTTTGTTTCTTGGTCTTCCATGAAACTGGTGCATTTCCAAGCAAATTGCATTAACCTATGACTGTTCTCCTTGTGTCTCTGCATCGAGACAATCAGCATCACAAAATGCTTGTAGTTGGAGTGAAACCGTGGATGGTAGCAGAATTCCTTGTCCAGGGGTTCATTTAATGTACTTTAGCATTTTATGAGCTGCTTCTAGGTGTGGTTGTCGAGGCTTGTCCATGAACTAACTTAGTATGTGCACAGTATATGTCAAGTGTGGTCTGGTTATGGTTAGGTAGATTAATCTCCCAACTAATCTCTGTATGTTGACCCATCTTCTAGGAGTTCTCCATCAAATTGTGTGAGTGATATATTCTGTTCTAATGGAGATTGAGATGGTTTGACACCCAAGAATCCAGTGTCTTCCAAAATTTCCAGTGCATATTTTTGTTGTGATAAGTTAATTCCATGTTGTGATCTTGCAACTTCAATTCCAAGGAGGTATTTAATTTTTCCCAAGTCTTTAAGCTTGAATTGCTTGGACAAGAGGAGTTTAGTATCTTCTATATCCTGCAAATTATTCCCAACCAATATCACATCATCAACATATATAAGTAGAGCTAGAAAATTACCTTGATGATTTCGGATGAATAACTAATAATTAGATAGGGATTGATGAAATCCTACAGTCTTGAGTGCGATGGATAGTTTGATGAACCAATTTCTAGAAACTTGTTTTAAACTGTATAGGGATTTATGAAACTTGCAGACATGTGTCTCCCCCTTTCATCCAAAACTCAAAGGCAAGGACATGTATACTGTTGACATATAATGTCATACTTGTATGCTTTATATATTTTGATGATAACAATAAAAAGAAAATGGACTAATAATATGCTTGGATGAGATTAAGTTATAAACAGGTATTATACAAAGAATACATCAACAAGCATAATGGAGTACACGAAGAAATCACTCCAGGAAGTCCAAGATGCAAGCAAGTGAAGACTTAGAATAAGTTTTCATTTTAGTGCTTTATGTAAATCTCAATTTCTACTTGATAGCACAAATTAAAATGAACTCACACACTTCACATTGCATGCATTAAAAGGGTTTGATGATTATAAGGTTAAGTCATAATCAATCGGTTCAAGAAATTCAGAAAAGATAATTTGTCAAAATAGAGTTTCTGCATGAACCGGTCGACCGCTTGAGTTATCCGTTGTTAACCGGTCGACCGCTTGAGGTGTTCGCATGAACCGGTCGACCGCTTAGGGTTACCAAGTGAACCCGGTCGACCGCTTTGGAAGACAAATTGCCTTTCGAGCTGAACCGGTCGACCGCTTGATTTATCCGTTGTGAACCGGTCGACCGTTTGAGATGACAGTTGCACTAAAACGGCTAGTTTCTATTTGAAACATATAAATAGGCCTCTTAACTGCAAAATTAAAAAACAACAACTTTCATATCTGATATTGAGGCAATTAGTAGTGCATAAACACCAACAAATCATCAATCCTCATTAATACTCATATTTGTGTTCAAATCTTCATATTCTAACACAAAGAGTATTTCTCATTCTCACTACACTTAAACACCTTCAAATATTCTAAGTGCTATTAAGTGAGAAAGAGATCATAGATCTTCATTTGTAATATCCACACTATTAAGAGTGTATTGTTGCTTTACAAAAAACAACCATTGTGAAACTCTTGAGAGTTGAGTATAAAACTCTAGGTATTGGTGAGGGAACATCACCAAGGAAAAATCTTGAAGAGGGGACATCTTCAAGTGGAAAAGGAAAATCTTGAAGAGGGCATATCTTCAAGTGGTGTAAAAGTCTTGGTGTGGATTCATCAAGCAGAAATTGTAATCTTGTTACTTGGGCTAGTAAAAGAGTACAATACTCAAGTACGGGTTGGTACTTGAGTCGTGGATGTAGGGCTTGCCGAACCACGTTAAAAACCGAAAGTTAGCAATCTCTCTCTTATCTCTTTACTTTAAAGTAATTAATTTTAAGATTGCATTATTTATTGTATTTACACCTAATCCCCCCCTTTAGGGTGAATAGTTGCCTTAATCCAGTGAACAACAATTGGTATCGGAGCTTAGTTCTCAATTATTAAGTTTGCTTAGACTTTGAGTAGAATGGCAACTACAAGCTATAATCTCCAAAATGAAGGTGCCTCAACATCTAGACCACCATTTTTTTTGATGGTAATGACTATGCCTATTGGAAAGCTAGAATGACAATATATCTTCAATCTATAGATTTCGATTTATGGCTTTCTATTGAAAATGGACCTCATAGACCACTTAAAACCGAAAATGGTATTGAGATTCCCAAAAAAGCATGATAGAATATACTGGACCTAGATAAAAGATTACTTTCTATGGATGCTAAAGCCATGAACACTTTATACTCGTGCATTAAATAGAAGTGAATTTAATAGAATATCTTCTTGTAAAAATGCTAGGGATATATGGCATACTTTAGAAGTAACTCATGAAGGAACTAATCAAGTAAAAGAATCAAAAATTGATATGTTAGTTCATCAATATGAGTTATTTAAAATGTTACAAAATGAATCCATAACAAGTATGTTTACTCGTATGACTAGCATAACAAATAGTTTACATGCTCTTGGTAGAACTTACACAAATGCAGATATTGTAAGTAAGATTCTCAGATCTCTACCTAAAGCTTGGGAAGCTAAAGTCACAGCAATACGAGAAGCTAAAGATCTCACAAAGTTCCCATTAGAGGAGCTCATCGGTTCTCTAATGACGCACGAGATATCTATGGATAATCAAGATCAAGAAGAAAGGCCAAAGAAAAACTTGGCATTTAAAACTGCTCATCGAATCGAAAGCGAGGAAAATGATGATGATGAAGAAAGTAACGACGATCTTGAAGAAGATGTAGCATCAATCACAAGACAGTTTCGAAACTTTCTTAGAAAGAAAAATGACAAGAGAAAGTTCTCAAACTACAAAAAGGAGGGAGAATCAAGTAAAGAAACTCCAAGATGCTACAAATGCAACAAATTGGGACATATCAAAACCGATTGTCCCCTTCTTCAAAAGAAGAAGAAAAACCGCTTTCAAAAGAGAGCTTTGAAAGCAACATGGAGCGATGACTCGGACTCAAGCTCCAGATGATGAAGAAGAACATGTGGCTAACATGTGCTTCATGGCAATCGAAAGCTTTAAAATGAGGTACTATCTTCTGGGATGATGAATCCGACCCTTCTTATATTGAATTACATGAACAATTTGAGAATTTGTATGTAGAATATAAGAAATTAGGTTCAAAATATAGTACTCTAAAAAGAAATCATATATGCTTAATTGAAGAAAAAGAATTATTATAAAAGAGAGTATATGATTTAAATGACAAGAGTAGTAAAACTAATCAACTTGAAGAAGATAATAAATCTTTAAAAGAAAAAGTTGATGAGTTAAATGTAACTATCTCAAAATTCACACAAGGCTCAGAAGTTTTTGAGAAAATGCTTTCGAGCCAGAGAAGTGTGTTTAACAAAGGAGGATTAGGTTATAAACCTAAGATAAACCAAAAATACTTAAAGAACTACTTTGTTAAAGCCAAACAGCCTTATGATCCAAATCATACATGTAATTATTGTAGAAAATCAGGACATTTGATTTATGCATGTCCTATGAAGAAAAATAAGAATGTTAAGATGATTTGGGTTCCAAAAGTAACCACCCCTAACCAAGAAGAACCAACCAAGCTCAAGGAATCAACAAGAGTTGGCAAGTAAATCCTTTGAGCCGCCAAAAGAGCTAAGGTATGTAAGTTTTCATCCTCTAGAGTTAATTATTGGTAATCTTTTTGATGGAACTAAAACTAAAGCATCCATTAGAAACATTAGTGGGCATTATGCATTTGTTTCTCAAATAGAACCCAAAACCCTTAGCCAAAGATCGCTTTTGCGAAATAAGAAGGAACCTAGGGTTTATCCATGCAAATGATGTTTGAATCATGTATACATCAATGGTTATAAGTTGGATTTATTTTATGCTAAAATGTATACACTTGGAGCATAAGAAATTTGTTCAAAACAAATTTTGGGGAATTTAGAAATTCTAGGATGAACCGGTCGACCGGTTCATCAAGAGCAAGCCCAACCGGCCGACCGGTTGAGGCAGAAAAACAGAGGATGGCTACTGCCGAAAATTAGCATTTTTAGCCCCTTGATTTATTTGCTTTTTGGACATAATTTTTACATGAAAAGGCCACATTTTGAGTGCAAAGAACGGTTCAAAAGAGAAATTTGGAAAATTCTCATCTTGGGAGTCAACCGGTCGACCGGTTGAAATTACCCAAGGCAACCGGTCGACCGGTTTCTCGATAGTATAAATACTATCTAAGGTTTCTGAAAACAGTAAACGGGAGATAATCAAAATTTCCAAAAACCCTAACTCAAATCCTCTCAAAAGTCACTCAAAATCAAAACACCCAAAGCCTAATCAAAGTCAATGGCACCCCAGAAACGCTTAAGGAGGACTGAATCAAGGAGAAAACGAGCCAATGATCCCACTTCATCATCAGGTGATAATGTTCAAAGATTTTTGAGTAATTTTTCAAATAGAGCTATTAGCGTAGAAAGAGGATTAGGCAATGATCTGTCTGCCTTCGGTATAGATACTCTATTTGCTGAAATGGGTTGGTACTCGTTGTATGAATATAGGAAACCTACATACCCTAAATTAATGAGAATGTTCTTTGCAAATATGAGGGTTAATGTAGAACCAAGAATAATGAGTTCTCTTCAAGGATATCCCATTGAATTTAATTGTGCTGAATTAGCCGATATATTGGGTATATCTAATGATGGTCCAAGAGTTTTTGACATTAAAGTAATTCCGAACAATGAGGGTTTTGCCTATGATTATGCTGTTGCATTGCACACTCGGAATGATGGATTTGCTCCGTGTGCTAAGATAAAAAAGTCGATCTGTTGTTAAGACCTAGACTACTCCATAGGATTATTGCTCACAATATCTTGCCCAAAAAAGGGGCATTATGATGAAGTTACATTTATGGAGTTATGCTTAATTGATTGTATGATGCAGAGAAGACCAATAAACCTTCCATACATCTTGATTAGGAATATGATCTTAGCATACGATCAAAAACAAAAGGCTCTACCTTATGGTCAAGTGTTTACCACTATTTTTGAGCATTTTGAGATCCTGCTGACGGGTACGGATAAGAAACCGTACTCAGATAAGACAGAGATTAATAACACCACTCTCACTAGAATGAAATATGTGCTTAATGAGGATGGTGAGTGGATTCAAGGGCACCAAGAGGGTGCACATGTCTGAGGAAGAGCATGTAGATGTCTGAAGAGGGAGGAGAATGTGGTCGCTGACTCGTGGGTGAGGATGAGTTCACCAATTTATTTGAGTCACCGCCTCCGGCTTCCTCACCAGATGAGCCATCTGCGAGTGGCTGGTCGCATAGAATAGAGAGTCGTCTCACGCACATTGAGACAGATGTGCGATCCATAAGAGATTCTCAGACAGAGATGCGGGGTGATATACAGGAGATGAAGGAGATGATGGCTTCTATTCTCTCACGATATCCACCTCCTTAGAGATTTTGTATCATGCATCTAATTTTATTGTGTTTATGCTTTTCATTTTGGATATTTGTACAATGATATTGAATATTGTGCTCTTATTTATCTAAAATGTAAATTTTCTTTTTGTTGATGTCAAAGGGGGAGAGAATATGAAAAATATCAATTGCATCAATAATGGGGGAGAAAAATATGAGAATATGAAAAAATTTATATGCATATATTTAGGGGGAGAAAAATGAATTTTTCTTGAAATTGCATATGATATTTTTACTTAGATTAAATTGCTAAAAATGTTCAATGCCTCTTATATATTGCATTACAAAATATAGGGGGAGACTCAATTTTTTTTATCTAAGTTCTTTTGTTTATTGTCATCATCAAAAAGGGGGAGATTGTTGACATATAATGTCATACTTGTATGCTTTATATATTTTGATGATAACAATAAAAAGAAAATGGACTAATAATATGCTTGGATGAGATTAAGTTATAAACAGGTATTATACAAAGAATACATCAACAAGCATAATGGAGTACACGAAGAAATCACTCCAGGAAGTCCAAGATGCAAGCAAGTGAAGACTTAGAATAAGTTTTCATTTTAGTGCTTTATGTAAATCTCAATTTCTACTTGATAGCACAAATTAAAATGAACTCACACACTTCACATTGCATGCATTAAAAGGGTTTGATGATTATAAGGTTAAGTCATAATCAATCGGTTCAAGAAATTCAGAAAAGATAATTTGTCAAAATAGAGTTTCTGCATGAACCGGTCGACCGCTTGAGTTATCCGTTGTTAACCTGCCGACCGCTTGAGGTGTTCAGATGAACCTGTCGACCGCTTGAGTTACCAAGTGAACCTGGGTCGACCGCTTGGAAGACAAATTGCCTTTCGAAAGCTGAACCTGGCCGACCGCTTGATTTATCCGTTGTGAACCGGTCGACCGTTTGAGATGACAGTTGCACTAAAACGGCTAGTTTCTATTTGAAACATATAAATAGGCCTCTTAACTGCAAAATTAAAAAACAACAACTTTCATATCTGATATTGAGGCAATTAGTAGTGCATAAACACCAACAAATCATCAATCCTCATTAATACTCATATTTGTGTTCAAATCTTCATATTCTAACACAAAGAGTATTTCTCATTCTCACTACACTTAAACACCTTCAAATATTCTAAGTGCTATTAAGTGAGAAAGAGATCATAGATCTTCATTTGTAATATCCACACTATTAAGAGTGTATTGTTGCTTTACAAAAACAACCATTGTGAAACTCTTGAGAGTTGAGTATAAAACTCTAGGTATTGGTGAGGGAACATCACCAAGGAAAAATCTTGAAGAGGGGACATCTTCAAGTGGAAAAGGAAAATCTTGAAGAGGGCATATCTTCAAGTGGTGTAAAAGTCTTGGTGTGGATTCATCAAGCAGAAATTGTAATCTTGTTACTTGGGCTAGTAAAAGAGTACAATACTCAAGTACGGGTTGGTACTTGAGTCGTGGATGTAGGCTTGCTCGAACCACGTTAAAACCGAAGTTAGCAATCTCTCTCTTATCTCTTTACTTTAAAGTAATTAATTTTAAGATTGCATTATTTATTGTATTTACACCTAATCCCCCCCTTTAGGTGAATAGTTGCCTTAATCCGTGAACAACATATACATCCTCATATAGATCCCCATTCAGAAAAGCATTGTTGACATCGAGTTGGTATAAATGCCAACCACACAAAGCTGCCACACTTAGTAGTAATCGGAGGGTTACCAATTTAGCTACCGGGGCAAAAGTTTCTTGGTAATCAAGCCCTTCGATTTGATTGTAGCCTTTAGCCACCAATCAGGCCTTATAACGTTCAAGTTGTCCATCTGCCTGCATTTTGACTTTATAAACCCATTTGCAACCAATAGGTCATTTATTGGGTGGTAAGGGTAACAAACTCCTAGGCCCCGTTTGTTTGCTGGAAAGTGAATCCTGTAAAGTGAATTCCTGGAAAGTGGTTTCCTGAAAAGTGAATTCCTGGAAGGTGGGTTCCTGGAAAGTGAATTCCTGGAAGGTGGTTTCCTGGAAAGTGAATTCCTGAAAAGTGAATTCCGATGTTTGGCAGTGTTATGGAAAATGAACTGGAAAACACTTTCCAATGTTTGTTTGTGTTATGGAAAAGGAATTGAAAAATAATTTATTAATAAATTAATTTTTTTTTCAAGATTATCTAATATATATAAAATATTTAATCACTTAAAATAAAAAAATGAAATCTAAAAAGTATAATGATGAATTTTTTTATTATATCCTATATTCATACATAGCTTATTTTATAAAATATAACAATATATGTCATATCATATTATAGAGAAATAAGCTTGTGAAATATTTTTTTTAAGTAAAACTTATTATTAATATATATTTTTTTCCAATTTTAAAAAGCTTAAAATAAGTTTTTTTTTAATTTTAAATCAAAATCTCAATGCAAAATTTTTAATTTAGGGTGATTAAAAAAAAATAGAATTTTTAAGATTTAAATTATTAGTTTTTGTGTTTTTTAATTGTTAATATCAGAATTTTTTTTTTTTATAAAAAATAATACTTTAACATGTTTCTATTTTTAAAAAAAAAAAAACAATAACTATTACCGGTCCAATAATTTATTAAGTCAACCATACAAAAACCAAAAACCAAACTTTACTAGCTAGCTTTCATGAGGAAAGTGTACTCAGGTGCTTAAAAAGAGGAATACACTTTCCTTTTGTCAAGCCTTAGGTTTTCCTTGGTGGAAACAACTTTCTCGGAAAGTTGTTTCCGGTGTTTAGTAAACACAGAAACAACTTTCCCGTGTTTGTTTGCTGGAAACAACTTTCCAGGAAAGTTGTTTCCAGCAAACAAACACTGGAAAGCAAGGAAAGTGAATTCCGGGAATTCACTTTCCTTGAAACAAACAAGGCCCAAGTTTTATTCTCTTGTAAAGTAACAATTTTGTGTTGCATTGCTTCACGCCATTGCAGATGATGGAAAACCTGTGAAAAACTAGATGACTCTTTAAGAAGAGTGAGGTTAGTAGTAAATTCTTTATGACTATGAGAAATATTAGTATAAGATAAATGATTAGAAAGAGGATGAGCAGTACCTGGAGAAAATATCGAGTTCGTAGATGATGTTGGGTCAGGTCTTGACGGAAGGGTCATGTTGAGATGAAAATCCTACAAATATTGGGGTGTGTTTATAGGACGGCTGCTTCGGTGAGGTGGTGGGTTAGGTTCAGTGGGGCGTGGAGCGATAGTTTGGATTGTGGGATGTGTAGGTATGGAAGGTGTTGGTGAGGTAGGTTCATTAGTTGAATGTGGGTTTGTATGTGAGTCAATTTGTGGAGCATAAGGATGTGGTCTAGATGGAAAATCAAGACCAATGTCATACTAAGGAGAAGCAGTGTGGGTGTTGTCCCAAAAAAAAGGGTATGAGGTTGGTCATGTTGTAATGACCCGTTTTTTTTATTTTTTTCTCAACATTCATAGTACCGATACTCAACGAACCAAATCACCTCTCGTCAATAAAATATCATCCATACAATGAACATTTCATTTAAAAGTAAATCTTCATAAACGTGCAATATTATGGTTACATGATTAGAGATTCATATTAAAAATATACATACATGGACATGAGTATACATTCCTATCTTACTAGTAGGATTTACAAATTTACACAAAAGGGTCTGATAAAAGTTATGCATTCAATACATTGATTCATCCAAAATACATCGTAATTTAGAATGCATCTACATGGTCCCTTGCAAAAGTAGGTTCCCATGTATCGGGTTCCCTAGACCTCTCGTGGATGTGACATCCCTGCAGTAGTATAAAACATTTAAGGGAATGTAATTACTCAATAATAATAATAATAATAATAATAATAATAATAATAGTGACCAAATGACCTGCCAGTTAAATGAAACGTCAACAATTATAATTTCTGCATATACTTAATGCAATTCACTTGTAATGTTTATAGAAACACCATTTTCTTTTTCAAGCAACCATAATCTTTACCCCGGCTATCCTCATAAGGCATCAATTGCTGAGGTTAACCGTTCATCCCCCATGGTCCTTCTTTCTGGACGCCATTAGTCGAAGCTAATCGTTCATTTGTCCCTACCATCCAATTAAGATGCCATTAGCCGAAGCTAATCAATCATTAGTCCCGGCCATCCTTTCGGATGCCATTAGCCGAAGCTAATCAATCATTTGTCCCGCCCATCCTTACGGATGCCATTAGCCGAAGCTAAGCAATCATTTGTCCATATTAAAGCACTCGACAATCTAATATAAACTCTAACGCATTAGGATAATATTCATATTAAAACAATTTTTTATGTACCGTATGAAAAGGAGATGTGCAAGTCACCTACCTGCTCCACCAGTGGGCTGTTCCTGTCTTGACGACGGTCCAATCCCGACCGCACCGCCTACGACATCAATGGTCATAAATTAGTACATTTGTATTTTCGAATCACATTCGTCACCACACTCATTTCAAAAGTTCATATGTTCACATCCAAGTGTTCCACCTTTTACACCATCACCCCATGAAATTGTTACTAGCATTTAAGTCATTTCTGTATAGGCTTATGGCAGAAATCGACAGCAAAACTGGTTTGCTGCAGGCTGCCACTTCGGCAACGAAAACTGGTTCGCGGAAACTGATTCGCGAAACTGGTTCGCGAAAACTAATTCGCGAAAATTGATTTGCGATAACTGGTTCGCAAAACTGCTTCGTGAAAATTGATTCGCGAGAACTGATTCGCGATAGCTGGTTCGCAAAAATTGATTCGCGATAACTGGTTCGCGGAAACTGATTCGTGAGAATTGATTCGCGAGACTAATTCATGAAAACTGATTCGCGAAACTGGTTCGCGAAAACTAATTTGCGAGAACTGATTCACGATAGCTGGTTCGCGGAAACTGATTCGCGAGAACTAATTCGCGAAACTGATTCACGAAAACTGATTCGTTGCACGACACAGTTTTGGCTGCGAATCATACTGCGCTGCAAAACACACCATTCGGCACTGAATGTTGATTCGCTGCAGCGACATCACAATTCGTTGCGCTGCAAAGCATACAATTCGGCAATAAATGCACATCACACAAGTTGTAATAACCTATCACCAATTTTCAGTAGAGCACACACATTGAACTATCAAATTCTACACAAAATCCTTCAACAAATCCCAACCGAAACACACATAACTTTTCAGCACAAACACACAATTTTTCCAACACAAACACACATAATTTCCAGCGGAAACATACACAAATTCTCAGCACAAACACACACAATTTCCAATGGAAACACACAATTTTCAGCACAAACACACACAATATCCAGCGGAAACACACACAATTTTTCCAACACAAAAACACAAAATTTTCCAACAGAAAACATATATAATTTCCATTAGAAAACACACATTGAAACCATCAAATTCGGCACAAAATCCTTCAGCAATTCCCAACTGAAACACACATAACTTTCCAGCAGAATCGCACCCAATTTCCATTTTATTCATTTTTCATTGTAATTTTTCTAAAGTTGGCCTCATGTATCTCTATTTCCTTATTTCTTTTAGCTAATTTCAGTTTCCTTTACGGCTAGCTTAAGTCTTGGGTCTTGGTTCATTTTCCTTAGGGTTTTCTTCTTAAGTCTTGAGGAGAAGAGGAAGGGGTTTCATGACTCATACCTTTCGGATTTAACTAAATTTGAGGTAGGTTTAACACTTCTCTTTCTCTTCTCCTGCTGGTTTTTCTTCCTTCTTCTTTCCTCTCACGTTTTCTTTTTCTTCTTCTTCTTTTTCTCTCCTTCAAGCAACCGTCCAAATCTTCTCTCACAGACTTAATTTTTTCTTTCCTCACTCGCTCACAAAAAACTAATTTCTGGTTGATTTCTGGTTGGTCTGAGGTTTACAGAGGAAAGGAAAAAAACGGGTCCTTTGTTGTTTTTGGAAGAGGATGAGTCATCCTCTCACTCTCCTCCTTGTATTTATACTTCTTATATAAGGTGGTGGGTTGTTTGGGATTGGTTTAGTTGTGTTCTTATTCTTGTTTTGCCCTATCTAAAACCGGTTTTATCTAATCCCTCCCTCTCAGCTCCTTAAAGAATCGGTAGCGAAAACTGATTCGCGAAAACTGGTTCGCGAAAACTGATTCATGAAAACTGATTCGCGAAAAATGATTTGTTGTCGATCACTAAACGAAGTCGGAATGGCGCGAAACTCACTCATTTGATGCGGTTCGCCGTTTGCGGAAGAAGTCAGCGGCATAGCCCCTGATGTCCACCGGTTTTTGGCCAAATTCCATCGTTTCGGCCCCGAAATTGTCATTTTTGCCATTTTAGGAAAGTCTCGTTTCAACCATAACTCTTGATTTTAAAGGTCCGAATCGAATTTCATCAATTAATGTTTATTCAGGGCTTATAGACCTATCATATTCTAAATTTATCTCAAATTTTCCATTTATGGTAATTTATGGTTTATTATCTTTTTCCTATCCATCATGGGTTAGGTTCAGGTTTTGCTTTAAACACCATTGTAAAGCCTCTGGTCGAATCATTTATCAATTACTCAGTAAAATTTCTTGAATTTTTGTGAGTTCATCTTGTTGCAATCTAATTACATAATATTGACGTTGGTCATATTTCTTTACGATTTTCCACTGCGTCACAAAATCGACAGTGAAAACTAAGTTAACCTTTAATATATATATATATATATATATCTCGAGTGCTTACATATGTGAAGTGTTGTTGGGGAACGGAAAGATGTTTAAAAAAATGACATCTTTAGAGACAATTACTTGTCTCTTGTCAAGATCAAAAACACAATACCCTTTCTGGCCATATGGGTATCCGATAAAAATACATCGTGATGCCCGAGGGTCAAATTTTGATCGATTTTGTAATGAGTGGAAACAAAACATAAACAACCAAAAACTCATAAATGTGAGTATGTTGAATAATTTCTCGTATGGTGATTTTCCTTTAAGGATGGGGGTTGGTGTTCGATTTATGAGATAAGCGGAAGCAAGGATAGCATCTCCCCAAAAATATTTAGGGAGACTAGACTGAATAAGCAAAACACGTGCCATATTTAACAAGTGTCGATGCTTGACGCAACTAGTTTGATGAATGATTCCTTTAGTTGCAAAATAATTATGAATTTTAAACTCAAGGCCATTGTCACTACAAATTATTCTTACCTTAGAATTAAATTGATTTTCGACCATGTTGATGAAATTGACTAGAAGTTCCCTAGCTTGTGATTTGTGTTTCATAAGGTAAATCCATGTGCATCTAGTGTGATCATCCATTATGGTGAGCAAATAGTTTGCACCTGAAATAGACGAAACTTTATATCCTCCCCAAATGTCAACATGAATTAATTCAAAAGGAAAAATTGTAGTAATTGAACTTAAAGGAAATGAAAGTCTTGTTTGTTAAGCTAACGGACAAATTAAGCATATGTCATTATAGCAAGATTTATTCTTAAATATGGGAAAGAAAATAACTGGGAAACTTTGTCTGAGGGATGCCCTAGACGTTGGTGCCAAAGGCTTGGATTGGTTATTTGAGCATGGCCGCACATTCTTTTCTTGGTTTGATGGAGATGATAAAGACCCTCATGTTCAATTCCCGTCCCAATCATCTTCCCCGAACGTAGGTCCTGGATTACACAAAATTTGCTAAAAAAGATGGTTATGCATAATGAATCATAGGCTAATTTGCTAATTGGAATTAAATTTAAACAAAAATATGGGACACATAAAACATTATCAAGAATTAAATCAGTAGATAAATGAACTTTGTCAATATGAGTTACTTGTGTGATTGAGCCATTCGGTAATTCTACGGTGCGGCCAATGACAGGTTTTAAATATGTAAGCAGATTTTGATCACAAACCATATGATATGTGCATTCACTATCTAATATCCATATTTATTTATTCCCATCAAAATTAAGTGAAAAGACTTTACACGATAACTCTTCATGAATTGTGCAATTACTAACTTGATTGGCAAAGGAATTTTTGGTCTTCAACATGTTTAATATCTGCTTGCATTCATCTACAGTAAAAGGAAAATTTATTTCCCTTTTCTCAGGAAAATTAATTTCCCTTCTCTTGGGAAAAATTACTTCTCTTCTATTCAATGCAGCCTGATTTCCTTTGGGAATCATCCCGTTAAAATCAACCTCAGCCATCGCCTTCTTCTTATGGTAGTGCTCAGTCGTGTGTCCCTTCCACCTGCAAAAGGTGCATCGGAGATGTGCACGACAATCTCTAGTGGTATGATTTGACTTATCACACTTGTTACATCTTGGCCCCTTTTCAATTTCATGGTTACTAAAATCTCTCACAACGAATGCAGCAGCATCTGGTTGTCCATAGCCTTTGTCGGCGACCACTTTCATCTACTCATGACGGAGAACCAGTGAGTATGCTTTGTTCACTGTGGGTAATGGGTCTTGGAGTAGAGTGTTGCTACGAACGCCTGCAAATGAATCATTGAGCCCCATGAGAAAATTTCATGGTTTTCTGAATGTCCAGGTATGTTATTATTTCCTTGATTGATGCACATGTGCATGTTGGGAGGTTACAGAGTGCATCCCGTTCGTCCCACAACCCTTTCAATTTTGTAAAATAGGACCCTACTGTCATGTTGTCTTGCACACAATTGTGGATTTCATTTTCAATTTTGAACAATTGAACCACATTTACATGCGAGAATCGTTCTTGCAGATCGACCCATATTTGCCTTGCATCCTTGCAATTTCTTTGGACATCGATCCCAGTAGCCATGACTTCACCAGGTTATTGGATCGATTTCATTGTTAATGCATCAGCTGCAAAGTTGCCTTCTCTGAGAGTATGCTGGATGAAACATTCTCAGCACAGATTTATACAAACGCTTGACATTGTAAGATGACAACCCTAAACTGATTCTTTGGTTGACGGATGACTTGATTAAGAATTTTGTTGACCACGGCCGGCTCCGAATCAGATTCCAAAAATATTTTTTTGAAACCTTTATCCCAAGCCAACTTTAATGCATCTCGAACAGCCAGCAACTCAGGTTCAAAGACAGATTCAGATTTGCAAGAGAAACCAAACAGCCATAACTGGTATCAGTGTCGAGTTTAACATGGTCAGGAGGGGGTTTGTTCCAGCGAATACCAGATGGACATAATAGTGGGGGTTGAGGACAGGAGGGAAGTTGATGAGGTGGAAGATGAACCAACAGGGTTTGGAGGGTCAAACAATTGTTGGGGTTGTAGGAAAATGATAGGGAGATTGAAACAAGATAGAAAAAATAAAGCAGATTGATTGATTGAAAAAATAATGGCACAGAGAAAATTACAGTGTTAGTCCGAAACTAGAACGGATGGACTAAATATAAAATCTCCTTGACTGAGACGGATTTGATAGAAAGCGTGTGTAGTTTGAGTGAGGCCGTGGATTTCTGAACGTTACGCGAGTGCTCCAACTGATTTTCTCAATTTAAATCAATCCGTTTGACCGACTGTTCCCACCCGAAGCCGTAGTAGACTACATGTTCTTCTTACTTGTATTGCTACTATATTTCATGGGTTCGAAAACCTAGTAAGTATTATTAAGCACATGTTTTCTCTTTTTGAGCTATTTATGTTTGTTTCTTAACTAGTTTGGTCGGTGGGTTTTGAGTTATAAGAAAGTAAGCTCTTCGCCATTTTCATCCACAAGTAATTGACGATTAAGCAGATCATTAGGAGTGAAACAACGAAAATTGAAGTCCTGTGCCTAAATGAAGCAGCAAATATGTTTAATTTTCCCAAATAAGAATGATTTAATGTATGAATTGACGGTATCTTTTACACATACATGTACAGGAATGCTTCGGTATATATCTTTAATGGAGTACGTTCTTAAATGGCTAGTGCCTCTAGTCTTGTGCCCCCATATAGGTTGATGGTGGCTGGCTGGCTGGCTATGTTCCAAATCTTGAGAGCCAAAGATTATAATCTTATGCAAGGTTTCTGGATATCTGTTTAGTCATTCATCACTACACAAAGAGAGAGTTTTTAATCCAGGCTACATTCGTTCTTTAACTCTTGCAAATACTAAAGATAGAGAAATTAACAATTGTCACTGCTTTGTTTGATTGTTTATTCAAGCATTTCATTAGTGTTTTATACACTTTATAAAGAAGTAACCCGTATTGCAGACCGAGTTGGAAAGGATGCAATTACTTTCAACAGATTTGATCTCGGCAGAATTCCACAGAACTCTCAAAGGGACAGCAAGAACAGGTTAATGGGAGTAATAATAGAACAATAAAAAACAGACCTTTTAAGGCCATCTAACAATTAAACTTGTACAGTTAAAGCTGACAATAACATAAACTCATGGTTAATACATCAGGACACCACCACAAAACGAGATACGATCAGCCTGTGGTCAATAAAGAAAAGACCCTAATGAAGTGAAAAAATAGAAAAAAAGAAAAGAGAAGAGAGAGAAACATGCTATCAAGAATTTCTCTCCACGAGGGAAGGATTTGAAACCATCTGAATCTCTTTTTTCTTGAATCAGGCATGTATGTTCTTCTAGCAGCATTTGAGAAAATGACCCTGACCAGTTGGCAGGGGCTGGAATCGCAAACTCCATGTTCAAGATAATAATCAACAGCATCAGAAGTGAAGGATTCATCCAGGTTTGGTGTAGCCTGAGTCCAATATGCGCTAGCCTGTGCTGTTGCTTTAGTTGCTGGAAACCCATCCGCCTCGTCACAGGAACCACTTGAATCAAGCAGCTGAAGACAGAAATCATGATCTAATGCTAAAGCAGCGTCCCCGTCGACGGACACAGCCTCAACTGACTGCGAGTTCTCTGCAGGATTGAACGTAGATACAGTTGGTGATGCAACATTGCTAGTGGATACACTACCTGAATCAGTAGCCATCAGGTAAATTCCAAAGTCCTGCACATCCTCACAAGAAAAAGACTCGAAATAGCTGAAATCCAGCCCATTATCAAAGAGTGGTTCAAGCTGCAAGTGCTGCTGCTGATTTTCCACTTGAGATGCAATATCTACTAACCCATCGAAACCCATGATAAGTTCCTGCTGATGGTCTAATCCATCAATCATGGGCTTTTGCAGTATGGTGTTTCTTGCATCATCAACACTTTCAATGTCAACAACCCTTTTCCTCTTTTTTGTTGTTGATTGTTGTAGAACCCTTTTCCTCTTTTTTGTTGTTGATTGTTGTAGATTGACTGTCTCGGGGTTGTGGACTTCTTTCTTTCTCAATTGACATAAGACAGTTAGTTGAGAAAGTGATGGCAGGCTGTACTCAAACAAGAGCCATGAGCCATTGTGGTCAGATTTAGGATTGTGGTAGGTGAACACCTTTCTGATGGCATTGACTTTGCAGTTGGGGTCGATGGAGACATCTAAAGGAGGGTCTTTATAGTCCTGATGCCATTTTCCAGGGCCACCGCTGATCTGGCGAACAACGTGCCTCCCTTTCTTGGTAAGCTGGGTGAAGAAGAATAGATCTTCGCCATGGCGTTTGGGGAAGGAGTCCCAGATTTGCCAAGGATCTCTGGCTTGGCTTCCAAAGAGATGGCAATCTCTAACGGGAACATTGAAGGTGGTGAAGATATCAGGGTTAGTGATTTTTTTGGGTAAAGATAGAAGCGGACCAATTCCAGATCATCAGGGCGGAACCGAAAACCCTCTGGTATTTCAAGTGTTTGTGTTTCTTGGTTTTGTGATGACATTGCCATTGATGTGTGAGTTGGAAGAGAAGAATGCTAAGAGAATGGTGGAGGATCAAATCTTTCTTTTACGGCAGATTAGGGTTTCTGCCAGAGATTTACTTACTTGAAGATCAAACAGGGAATTTAAAGACAGAGACTTACGTTCTTTCTTGGCAAGAAAGAAAGCGAAATTAGCAGTAATCCTGAAGAACGAAGGAAAATTAAAAATAGGCGTCATTGTGAAGCTAAGCCATAACATCTGTATCGTTATATATTTGTTTGTTGAGGCGGTGGAGGGTTCCAACGGTAACTAAAATTCTGAAATCTTCCCTCCTTCTATTGCCGGCGGTGACGTGGCAAAGGGGTGTGACACGGGTGAAACTTGTTGTCAATCGTACTTACGCACGGCACCGCACGAGAAGCACACGTGCGGTGGATGTGAGGAGACAGAGAAGAGAGGAGAGAGAGACCAATAGATGGAAGTAAGTGGGTTTTGTCTTTTTCTTTTAGTCTTTGGGTTCTTGGCTTTTGTGGGCTCTCTATCATTTGAGATTTGTTTGTATCATTAACTGGGTCCGGTCGGGTCACGTA
Source organism: Salix viminalis (assembly GCA_029228465.1). Lineage (NCBI taxonomy): Eukaryota > Viridiplantae > Streptophyta > Magnoliopsida > Malpighiales > Salicaceae > Salix > Salix viminalis. The sequence continues at coordinate 4,645,324 of CM055442.1, forward strand.
GTTTGTGGGTCATTCGGATTTGCGGGTTCCATTACTCCATTCATCTTGCTTTCTGAGGTTTAACGATTTGTACTGCTTTTTCTATGCGAGTCCTAGGGTTTTTTCTGTTCCTTTTTCGCAAAATGCGTTGTGATTTGCAGATGATGTGGGTGGCTTCGTTTAGGTTGTGTAAGAACATGATTACGATGGATTAAGCTGAGGAGAAGCGATGCTTGGAACCGTCTTCTTCAGGTGAAAGATTTTGTTCATCGAGTCCTTGTTTTGCATGTTAACGCCGTTTGATTTACGACATGATTAGATAAACTAGTGGATTCATGAAAATTATTTCTTGGTAGTCTTGCTTCGGGAGTTGACAATCCATTGGTGTTTATTTCATTAATTTCTTTCGTTGCTGCTGTTCTGCTAGAATGATTAATTTGTTAAATTTTGGGTTTTTGTTTACTTAGGCGTGAGCGGATGCCAACCATTATGGGAATGGGAATGTTGGAGTTCATAACATTTTGAGGCAAGAGGAGCTAAAGCCGGCCCGGTAAAAATATCAAGAGCTTCCTTTTGTTTTTGTTAAATTTTCTGTTTGTATTGAGGTTTGGTGTTTATGTATGTGGGATTGTGTTAGAAAATCACCAGAAAGACAACAATGACTGTCGCAAATCCTCAAGAAATTCCAGGGGATGAGAACTTTTGTCATCACTTAGCTTCCTAATGATTCTTGAAAATAAATCTTGTAGAAATCCAAGTTATATCCTCTATTCCACAACAAAACCCAGCTTTTATTATGAATATTCAACCAAAGATGGGTTGTTCTAACATTTCTTTTATTATGAATATTAATTGTTCAGCTTGACTGCCAAGGAAACATGGCTGCAAAATAATAGCAGCTAAGTTTCAAATTTATAGCTGGAACCCCAAGAACAGAACCAAAATCTAGTTGAACATACAGGACATCATCGATGATATGCTCACCTACTTGCCTTTTAAGTCTCTAATATGATTCAAGTGTGCAAGCAAGTTATGGCGTTCGTCAATCTCGAAAATCTGGAATTTGTGAAATCATGCAAGTCAACTCTAAATGCCATAGACTTCTCTCAACGAGCCTCAATCTGTCGACTTCGAAGCAGCTAGTGGTGGTGATGAGGATAATGCAGTACGGGAGCTTGAATATCCTGGAGCAATAAGGTGCAGTCCTCCCTTCTTTATTTGAATTCTGTGATCTTGCAATGGAATAATATGTTCATTTGTTGACTATGAAAAGTTGGTCGTGTGACAAAACCCTGTCTTTGTCATAGTTATCATTTCTTTGCTTGACATGGTTATGATTCTTTTATTGATGATTATAAATGTGTAGTTTCTAGCTGCACTACTGCTACAAATTATGGATGAAGTTCTTACATTAAGAAAAGTTCCTAATATCGGTGATGCTAGTGCCTTTGTAGAGGCTTATCGAGGGATATTTTGTAATGGGGTTGTGCATTGGTTCGGGATGCAAGCAATTGGGTCTAACAAAGGATAAATTCAAGGAAATTGTGCCACTTCCTGATTATTTTGATACAGTGGTTTGGGGGGTGCGTGCATTTGGTGAAAGTAATGGAAGCTATTTTGAAGCAAGGTCCTTGAAGGGCGTGGCGAGATAGAAAAGGGCTTGAGATCTACACAGTAGGTCTCAAGTTCGAGTCTGGTTGTGCACCTCTTATAAGAGCTTGGGATAGCCAGGATTTTACTCGTTCTTCTAGACCCACAAAATACGCTTTTCGGGGGGTGAGCTTCCTAGAATCCAAAAAAATATATATTTTGAAACAAGGATACATGATCACGAATATGATAGCCAGGCATCTTTGAGAAGATTATTCAAGCTCCAGGCTGACAAGCTTGCTGAGTTGATTATATACAGGGGAATCACCTAGTCACCATGCACAATGAGTCGTTGATTATAACTCAATAAATGAAATTGTTCACCATCCTTGGTGGGTTTGGTGATGAAGTCCATGAATTTTATGTATGCATGAGGCTGACATAAAACAATTCCCTCTTTTCAATAAATGAAAGAGCTAACATTCTTGTGAGATATGTAAAACTTGCACGGGCATGTTATAACTTCCCCTTTTGCACATTGCTTGCTTCTTAAGGAAATTTCATCAAGGATAATATTAACTAAACAAAAAAAACGTGTAGGTGTTTTACTATAGCTTTTGCTATTGTTCACAGACTTAGGTTACTATTCATTATGATAATAAAATTACCATTTTGCTCTAGGACTGAAAATTTTTTAACCCCTGGAATCGGGGGTATTTTTGAATTTTTCAGGGGACATGGATGGTATTTTAGGTTTGTTGCACAATAAAACGACGTAAATAACCCCCCAAAACGACAAAATAAGCAAAAACAGATTGGGGGTACTTTGGCAATTTCTAGCGAACATGGATGGTATTTTCAAATTTGTTGCACAGTAAAACGACGCTATCAGCCCCCCTAAACGACAAAACACAGGTGTTGGACCTAGGGGTGTTTTATGTGTTTTCCACGATGCTTTTTTCTGCTCATATATTAATTTATTATTATTATTTTTACGTGTTTTCATGCTTATCTATTTCTGTTTTCTTTTATTTTTTATTGTTTTTATTTCAATTCTCTAGTACTTTTTTTATCCTTCTCTAGTACTTTTTTTTATCCTTTATGCATTGTGCTCTTTTGCTTATCATTATTATAGTATATTTTAAATTTGTTTTTGGATATGATGTTTTAAGTCCTTTTGGTTGCTTATAGAAATTTTACAGATATTTTTTCTTCAATTTTACAGAATTGTATTAGATTTTTGTAATCGTTTTTAGCAATTTCTGTAATGGATTTTAGCCGAGTGTGATATGAAAAACTTTTCAATGGTCATGTGTTATTGGGTGTAATTTCTATTTTTTATTTTTATATTTTATTTTTATTTACTTTCCTGTTTATTATTGACTATACGCTTTGTCTTTTGTGCATTGTGCTCTTATTTATCACATTTTTTATTTTATTTTATTTTTGTCTTTTTTTAGTATGGTATTTTCAAGAGCACAAAAAAAAAACAATAACAAGAGCACAACCACATGAACACTAAATTTACATGGAAAACTCTATAAAATAGGAAAAAGATCACCGAATCAACTTCAAAATAATCCACTTAGAAGGTATTTGGTATTGCATTTCAAAAGTATTTTTGAAAAAAAAAATAATTTTTTTTATTTTTTATTTTAAATTAAAAAAAATAGTGGTTTTAAATAATATATTAATGTCAAAAATAACTTTTTTAAAATATTATTTTAATATATTTCTAAACAAAAAACAACCTTAAACTATATTCTCAAACAAACACATATGATAAATATTGATAATAATTAAAAGAGGTTACCTCTCTAGCAAAATACATATCAGCATAGCCCACTTTGCATGCAAGACTCATTTGAGTCCATCTTTCCTAAATTCCTAAAGATAATCCACCCCACCATGGAACACTCGTTTGAGTCCACTCTTCCCCAAGTAAAATCCCAGTAGCAAGCCGTTGTCCATCAATTTACTTTTTTTTTTTTATTATTAACGTAGCTAGCTTGTACGTACCTCGATTAATCTCATGAATTCTAAAATTAATGATTATGTAAATCTCTAGTGGCAACCACAAAACTCGAACCAAATCACAGGAAGCAAACCCTTTTAGTCTAACTAGATGGTTGCATCAATTTACTTCTTTACATCCTTTTTGGTTGGGTAGCATCAGTGGAAATTGGCGCAAGCACTTGAAGAATACGACATTGCTTATTATGCACAACAAAACAGGTTTCAGCATCAGAATCCAGATCAGACGATGAATCTGAGAATCGGATTGCAGCAGTTCCAAACAAGGTTGTCAATACCGTTTCGGTCGTCGTTCTGGTTTTTCTATTGGAATGGAACGTTCTGGTTTCGGGACGTTTCAGCGTGTCATTTCGGGGTTGTACTGTTCATATATAATTAATTAATTAATTATATATATATATATAAAATATTAATTTAACAAGCATAATTAAAATTCAAGATAAATTAACTTTAAATTATACAATATAAATACAAAGTCAAACAAACATAATCTCAAAATTAGAAAAAAAATCATAAATTAATCAAAATAAAGAGGATTTTAAGGCCAGGACGGCACACCCGGAACAGTATCGAAATGTTCCGGCTGGAATTTCCGGAACGGGCCGGAATTAAAACCGAGACGAAAACAATGTCATTTCGTCTTGGTTTTTTTAACGGCACAGAATATTCCGGAACAGAACGGAATTGACAAGCCTGATTCCAAATCTTAGCCAGACCCATCAAGTCCTGATTAGCATGAAAGACGCATAAAATGGCATAAGAGTAATTAAAAGGATGAAAGATGCAGGAAACAGATCAGGAGAGATTAAGGAAACTCGTGTTGTATGTATGTTCATATCGCAGACAGGGACATGAAAGAGAAGACAAGCTGATTCAAAAAACGTTGGTGGGCGAGTTTCAGATGCCAAAGTAAGTGTTAAAGACAAGAGTATAGTTTTAGATGTCAGCAAAATAGTTACAGTAAACAGCTGCATCAATCTTATAAATCGGATTAGTTTCAGTAAAGTCGCTTATTTTGGCCTATTTATTTATCCCACTGCAATCCAGTTTTAGACCCACTAGTTAGAGTTCTACAATGAAAATGTTAGTAGAGACATAGCAAAAGGTATTGCCAGACAAGCAATGAAATGTTTCGATGATTCGAATGATTCATTACCAGTTAAGCATCACATCTATGTACATACCAGGGTTGTCAGTTACGTTATGTACTGTACCAGTTATAAAAACGAGATAAAACGGTGTCGTTTTTATTTCGGTTTAAATTTCGGTCCATTCCGTATTTTTCGATCAAATACTGGTCGAAACGTTCAGGTTTCGTTCCATTTCAGTCAAATAGTGTTTTTTTAAATAATAAATAATTTTACAATATCACTCATATCTTTTAATTCGACCGTTAGATTGAGATGAAAAATACAAGGAATCTCTTGATATATTTATATATATTATGTTGAAATTTCAGCAATCAGAGAATGTAATGACCTTGCAAGATTGATGATGATATTCTTGTAATATTATCCATGTTCATAATTTTATTCAGAAAAATTATTTTATTGTGTCTTTTTTTATAGTAAATTGCACAGTTCTAAATAATTTTATTTTTGAATTTGAACTAAAAAAATTTTGAATTAATATATTGAATTATACACACACGCACGCACAAGAGTACAACCTCGAAACGGAATGCCGAAACACCCCTAAACTACACATTCTATTCCAATTAAAAAAACAAAGCACCAACCAAAACAGAATTGACATGGCATCCTTGGTACATATACAAACATAAAATGAAACGACTAGATGTCCTTCAAAGGCTAGTTGTCCCACAAAATGCAAACTCAAACCAAAGCCTTCTTTCTTATTTGCTAATACGATGCAGATACATAATAGTACAAGATTCCACTACCAAACACAAAAGATTTAAGTTTATAGTATCAAGATTCGGATTTAGTAGTAAGATGAAACTTGATGAAGAAAAGTGAATTCAATGGGACAAACAAAGTATAAGTGCAATGGAATACCATTTCCTTCAAGTTCGTTTATAGATAATGAATATTTGTTTTACTTCTCTTCATTAACCTAGCAAATAGAACAACCTGCGTCAATACTACCATATCATGAACGATCCCGTGACAAATGCCTAGACTGGAGACAAGATCATGTCCCTTCTTGAAACTGTTTCAACTTCCTGGGGAGATCATTGAAACCAAATTAAGCATGTTTAGAGGAGGTTCAAAACTAATAATGAATAATTTAGATGGGCATGAATTCAAGTTCTAAGCCGCTCTTAATCCTCAGCTATCATCCCTTTCTATTTGGGATTGCCCTTGTGAGCCTCAATAATGATTCAGCAGCCAAGACTTGTGCAAGGGATCTGTTCATCTGGCACCCGACCAGGTAATTGCCAAGAACAGCAGTTCCAAATCAGAGTCAGATCGATCAATTTCTGACAAGAAATGAAGACACTGGATATAACATAAGTGTAGTGAAAGGGATGACAGACTCAGGAAACGGATCAGGAGAGGTTAAGGAAATTTGCACATGTTCATGTGGTAAACAAATACATAAAAGTTATCCGTTGATTCAGGTAAAGTTTATGGGGGTGTGGAGCAAGAAACTAACAACTTAGCTTGAAGAACAAACACAGCTACCATATTTCCAGAAAAGTTGATTTATTATTTTTATCAAATATAGTTACAACAAAATTGAAACAAACAATAAACTATCCCTTAGTGACTAAAATCTTGCACTAAGAAAATAGATATACAAGCATTTCTATCAAAAGAACAAGACAAAATGACTAGCAATTCTGACCTATACAGTTGTCATCAAAGTAAACATGCACATGCAGAAAGGTTCCATTTTTATCGCAGCTCAACAAGAGGATGATGGTTTTACAGAAAAGGAGTCATCCATCAACAATAAAATGGTCATCCTGAGTATCTCCATCGACCCTACTGTCCCCATGAACCATACCATTTACATGGTGCAAATTCTGCATCATTTGTGAAAGATAATGGTTGCTAGCACCAGTATGATCAGAGAGCCCAGTTGGAGCAGTCCATTGTGAAACAATTCCAAGCAACTGGCCGGTAAGGTTTTGTTGCTCATGAAGAAAACGGGACTGGATCTGTCCCATTTCTGCTTGGTGCTGATTCAACATCTCATCAATGCTCTTCTTCCATCCTGACCTTTTCCTGTTCATCCGCTCTTCCCATTCCCTCTCTTGAATCATGTCCTCCTCTCTTCTTCTTATTTCCCTTTCTTCATTCTCCTTCTCCATAGCTTCCCATTCTTGAATCCTCTGCCTCATTAACTTTTCCCTCGCCTTTTCCATCTCCTCCTTTCTCCTTTTTCCCTTTCTTCCAACTTCCGCTCCCATTCCCGCTCTCTCTCCGCCCGAATGCTCTCTCTTTTCTGCCTCTCACGCTCTCTCTCCAGCTCACGTTGCTCAAACCGAGCCTCCATGTCCCTCAACTGTCCCAACTGGTTTGATAGAAACCCAAACACCCTCTTCCTTAATCCCTTCAGAGCCTTCCTCTTCTTTCTCAAATTAGACACGTTTGGGTCTGGTTCTTCATACATGAAACCATCATCTCCATCCTCCCTCACCCGATCATTACCATTGCAATTCTCCTCTGCCTCTTCCCCTTCATAATCAAACCCCAAACTCAGCACCCCATTCTCACCCCCATCAATCCCAGCAAAATCCCCATCTGCGGAATTACCTATTTGGCCAAACTCTACCATGTCCATTCCCCTGACACCCCCTAGCAAACCCCCACCATTCTCTCTATCCTCATTCAAGACTCCCATCAAATCACTACAATTACTACCATTCGTCCCATAAGCAACTGGAAGATCCCCAAAAACCTCCTTGTAACGCAAAAAATTTGACCAGTGTGTAAGCCCTTCAACCCAATCAAACTCATCCTCATTGCCACACTCCACCACCACATCCTGAACTCTCCATAGAAGAAAACTCAGGTTTCTTAATCTTTTGCTTAACAAGCATGTATTGGTGCCTCATGTTCTGCACCTTAGTGGACACATCTTTCCATGTCCATTGCCAAGGGTATGCCATCCGATCATGAACATGGTGCACAGAATTCACATACAAAGCAATTGGTTTATATTTCTTCTCTCTAGTTTTCATTTTTTGCAAGGGTCCCATCAGACACCATCTCTCCATATTTCTCTATTAGGGTTTTCTCTTCTACTTCTGTCCATTTCTTTCTTTTTGATGGCATCATTAGATGAACCAAAAACTTTAAAAAAACTACCAAAACCTATCAAAGAATCACCTCTAACGCTTCTTAACTTAATCAAGATTCCAAGACTATCACCTACAAAACTGTCTAACATGAACCAAAACAAATCTATCCAGATCAAGAAAACAACAAACTAAGCTCCAAAAGCACTTACCTTGAAATGGGTATTGAAGATTTCTGGAGATGTATTTCTTCAAAGCTTTCTGAAGGGAGATTTTCTCGGAAAATTAAGAGAGAAAGTGAAGGAATATCAAAGTAGCGCTTTTCAAATGATTTTACTTTATTACTACAGTACCTGTACAGCTACGATTTCGACGGTAAAGTTATTTTTTCCAACATCTTCTTTCAAGTATAAACGGTGGTCGTTTGGTTACTGTCTTAGAAACGGGCAAACTTCTGTTGTCTTTATTTTCACGGGCAATCGTTAATATTTACCATAAATGGAGGGTTGCATTTGGTTTGGCCTGAGGCAAGAATTTTGAATGAGAAATATTAAGTAAGATTTAATTAAAGGAGAAGTTTTAAATTTATTTGGTATTATTTAAAAAAAATCATGGATAATGATGGGCTTCCAAATAAATAAAAATAATTTTAAAAATTATAAATTATATTTTTACGGTTCAAAATACAGATGAACATGAGTAAAGGATATGAAATTACAAAAGATAATTTTTCACCCTCGTTACTCTCATTCCAAACATCCCCTTGATCTTGAAAAAGGGGATGGCTAATGGAAATTAGAGATATAAAAAAAAAGTGTTTTTTTTTCTGTTTTTTTAAATTTAATATTAATTAATTCTTTATATATTTATATACTTGATTTGAATAGCAGTTGTCATACTAATTATTTTATTATTATTTTATTTTATTTAAATAAAAATCCACTTCTTTCTCTAAAATTTTCAACTTTTATCACATATCATTAACATTTCATCCATTAATATTTTTTACATTCTTCACATTTCACTTTTAAGGCCTTACCCTATATATATATATATATACTAGACAATGCCCTCAGCCTTGTGAGTGCACTAATATTTTTTTTCAATGTAAAAAAAATATTAATTATGTGTATTTTTTTTATTATAATATAAATTTAGCTAAAATAATAAATCTGTGCAGAATTCATGTCAAGTGCAAGCTTTTTTATAAAATATATGAATTTAAAATCGATATAAATTTATGCTGTTTAGTAGTTTCAAACGAAATAACCAGCATAAATTTATCATCATCATTAAAAAAGCAAGAAAACTCGGATATCTGAATTATTAAGTTCACTGTATTAGTTCATTTTATAATTCAATTTAAATCAAACAAAAATAAAATATAAATTGTGAAAATACCTACAATAATCAAATAAAAAAAATAAATTGTTAATTTTCTATCAACAAAAAGACAAAAACATAGATTGAAAATTCATTCTGACGTTATTGTCATTATCATTGTTATTAAAGCTAAAATTATTACTAACATTACTGCCAAAACAATTAAAATAATTAAATGGCCATGAAAAATAAAAATAAAAAAGCAAAAGATTTTTATAAAAAAACAATAACTAAAATTATCATTATTATTGCATAAATAATAAAATCATAAAAATCATATAATCTAAAGAACAAATAAAGAAACAGAAAACAAAAAAAAAATAAATAAATGGAAAAATAGAGTAATATTACTTTTAAAATGATCACCGATATAAATTAAAATTTTAGGAAAATATTTAAAAAAAATCAAAAGATTTTTTATAAAAAAAATAATCAGTAAAATTATCATTATTATTGCACAAATAATAAAATTATAAAAAATCATCTAATCCAAAGAACAAATAAAAAATAAAAGTGAACAAAAAAAACGATGATAAGGAAAAAAAAATAAAAAAATAATAATAAATTGGTTCGAGATTAGTCATGGTGTGTCCATCGGGCACTGGACACCCTCGATTATCAAAAAAAAACAGATTTGGTCCGAGGAGTAGTGGTGGTGCACTTGAGCTGACTTTCGGAGATCGTGGTTATAAAAAAAAATATATAAGTGAAAAAAAATGTATAAGTGAAAAAAAAAGAGCTTAAGTCGGCTGAGAGACCATGGTTACCAAAAAAAATATATAAGCGAAAAGAAAACAAAAAAAAAGTATAAGCATTGAAAGCATCAGTAGCAATCCATATTGTTTTTTTAAAAAAATTCGACCAAGAATTAGTACGTGGTGTGCTTAAGCTGGGTCGGAGATCCCGGTTATAAAAAAAAATGTATAAGTGAATAAAAAAAAGTATAAAAAAAAAGAAAAAAAATATACCAGCGAGGAAAGCATTTTAGAAAAAAAAATGTGGGTCCGGGGATTGTCGTGGTATGCATAAGTTGCTCTAGACACCCACAGTTATCAAAAAAAATTTCTATATAGAGATTAATCAGTGGTGCATTTAAGCGAGCTCTGACACCCGATTATTAAAAAAAACAAAAAAACCAAAAAAAAATATAAGTAGAAAAAAGAAAAAAATATATAATAAGAAAAAAAATGAAAAAAAATATAACAAAGGGAAAAAATACTGAAAAAAAAAGGCAAAAAAAAAGAAGAAGGAAAAAAAGCTGAGGGAAAAAAAAAGAAAAGGAATAATTAGGAAAATAAAAGCAAAAAAAAAGAACAAACGAAAAAAAAAGAGGAGCTAATCATAAAATAAAAACCGAAAAAAAAACAAAGCAGAAAAAAAAAGTAAAGCAGAAACTACTTGTTGCAATCCACGATTGCTAGCAGTTGCTGATGAAATCACAACACGTTTTATACTAGCCAATGCCCCCCGAGCCTTGTCGCAGTTGGCACCATATTTTTTTCAATGCAAAAAACAAATATGTGAGATTTTTTTATTATAATATAAATTTCAATGAAATAATAAATATGTGTAAAATTTCTATTAAGATAAAAAAGAAAAACATTTTCACAAAAAAAAATCACTAAAATTATCATTATTATGGCACAACAACAAAATCATAACATCATCCGATCCGAAGAATAGATAAAAATAAATGAGACAACACAAACAAGAACAAAGGGAAAAATAAAGCAATATTAATTTGAAAATAATCACCAACATAAATTAAAATTTCAGGACTAAACAAATAAAAATTAAATTCCTAATAAAAATAAAATGACAAAAATTAAAAACAAAAACTAAAAGCATAGATGCATAAATACAGATAAAAAATAAACGTTATCCAAGAATGACAGAAAAAACTAAAAAAATTAATAGCAAATAAAAAATTCAAACAATAAGGACCAAAATGAAAAATAAAATATATAATTAATTCCAATCGAACAACAAAATTGAAACAAATAAAAACATTAGGATTAAAACAAATAAATATTTTTATAAAAAAAAATTATAGTGTAATTTTGTTAAAAAAAATAAAAGATTAAGGATTGAAATGAAAAGCAGCATACATGACTAATTTCAATTCGATGCCACAATCAAAACAAATTAAAACAAACTATATAATTAATTTCAATTAAAGGACAAAATTGAAATAAATAAAACCTTGGGACCAAAATAAATAAAGACATTTTAAAAATACTGCGATGTTCTTATAAAATTAAAAGAATAAAGATCGAAATGAAAGATACAATTTATGAAAATTTTCAATTGGAGGACCCAATCAAAAGCAATTGAAACCTACATATTGAAATAAATAAAATAGCCAAAAATCAAAAGAATAAGGACTAAACTAAAACCCAACATATATAATCGGGTTCCCAATTGAAGGGCATAATTGCAACAAATCAAAAACTATATTAAAAAAACAATAATAAAAGAGAAATCAAAAGGCTCAGGGACCAAAATAAACATTTCGCAAACATCAAGAATCGACGTGTATTTTCGGGCGGCAGGAGAGAGAAAAGGAAGAAAAAACCTAAACCCGTCCACTGGAGCTTCCTTGGCCACAATACACAGACACGCGCCACACCAGGAGAAAGAGGACATGCCGGGTCACCATGGAAGATGGCGAAAGCATATTTTTTTACCACCGTATGGAGGCGCACACGCCTCCTGAATTGTGTGTGCGTCGTCATACACTACAGACGCGTCTGTCGGATGCGCCTCTAGTAATAAAATAATGGACAATTACCTATACACCCTTGGACCCACCCCGATAACAACGAAAAAACTACCATGGAAAATATAGCAATACCCCCAGTTTCGACACCTATTTTTTGTCGTTTTCGAGGGTCAATTTTGTAGTTATACTATGCAACAATTACAGAAATATCATCCATGTCCCCCTGGAAATTGTGAAACTACTCCCAGTCCTGTTTGCCTGATTTTGTCATTTTCAGGGGCTATTTGTGTCATTTTACTATGCAATAAATTTGGAAAATACCTTTCTTATCCCCTAGAAAATTCAAAAATACCCCTAGCCCCGGGGGTTAAATTTTTTTGGCCCTAGTGTAAAATTGTAATTTTACTATAACAATGAATAGTAACATGAGTATGTGTGAACAGTGCACAACTCTACAATAAAAATGGCACACGTTTATCTTTTAGTATGTGTGTATTTCAACCTTGTGCCGAGTGCAACCTAGCATAATGTAATTCATTCATATTATATGAAATTGTGATACAAAGATCAAAATAGTTGCATCAGTTATATTCTTTTCTTTTATGACCCATCCCCCACCTATCTATTTCTTCTTGTCATTTTCTTTATACGACCATTGCATTCATAATCTCGCTATTGTTTTTTTCAAAATTCTAAACCGAATATTTTTTTGTCATGGACCGTTGTATTTATTATATTGTCAACAAAAATTAAGAAGGACCGAAAACTCAAAGGAATTAATACTAAATAAAAAACTAAAAGAATAAAGGCCGAAATACAAAAAAATAATATAATTAGTTTCAATTGAAGGATAAAATTACAACAAATCAAAACCTTGGAACCGGGAAAAAAAATAAAAGGGATTTAAAAAAAAATAGTGTGATTGCTTAAAAAAAAAGCATAAATGCATAAATACTGATAAAAAAAATAAACATTGCCCAAGAAGTCACCCAGAAAAAATAAAAGGAATTAATAATAAATAAATAAAAAAAATAAGGGGCTGAAATAAAAATATATATTATTAATTTTAATTGAAGGACAAAACTACAACAAATCAAAACCTTGAGACCAAAAAAAAATAAAGGGATTTAAAAAAAATATAGTGTAATTGTTTAGAAAAATTAAAAGAATAAGGATTGAAATGAAAAGTATCATATATGACCAATTTCAATTGGAGGACAAAATTGAAACAACTTAAAACCTGCATATCAAAAAATATAAAGGAACAAAAAATAAACAAAAAAATTTAAAGAATAAGGATTGAAATGAAAAACAACATATATGATCAATTTCAATTGAAGGACACAATTGAAAACAATCAAAATTTACATTGAAGAAATCATGAAGAAAAATGAAATAAAAAAACTAGAGACTAAAATAAAACATCCAAAAACATAAAGGTCTGTCACGTATTTTCTGACTACATGAGAGAGAAAAGGAAAAAAAAGAAAAATCATCCATCAACGATTCCCCAACCGCCTTCACACTACACGAGCTACACCAGGAGGAAGAAGACATGGTGACGCACTCAATGACACGATGACTAGACATTTTCCACCACTTATAGACATCGCACACGTCACCTTACAAGTGCGTATGCGCATAAACTAATAGTGTGTTTGTACGACGTGCCTGCAGTAACTTTATTTTTTTAAAAAAATGTGAACTTACCAAAGTACCCCTGACCTAACGATCATCATGAAAAAATCAGACATGAAAAGTATTACCATGCCCCTAACAATAGGCCTTTATTTTTGTCTTTTCTGAGGGTATTTAAGTAGTTTCACTTGTGCACAGATATGTAAAATTCCTAAAATACCCCAACCAGCTCTTGTCTTTTTATCATGTCCCAGGGCTAAATAGGTAGTTTCACTGTGCAACACAAATATTTAAAAGACCAAAACACCCCCACACAAGTCCCCTGAAAATGTACAAAATACCCTTAGTACCGAGGTTAAATTTTGCAGTCCGAGAGGCAAAATGATAATTTCACTATTGAAATCCACAATGACCGGACACAGTGAAAAATCAAATGTGTGTGTGTGTGTGTGTTGGACTTATAGGTTGATGGAGCTTCAGGTGTCTCTAGTTGATATTATTGGAAAACTATGTCTATTCGAATAATTATTTAAATATTTTTGAATAAATTTATTTAAAGTAATTCCTACTATAAAAATTAGATTCAAAGTGAATAAAATAGAGAGAAGATAGCCTACATGCCTAGCCTAAAATTATATATAAAAAAACCCATGTACTAAAAAAACTCTAAATGCAAATGACATGTTGTTTGCCAGCCTAGATTTTGGCCACTATTGTAGTGACGGGAAAATCAGGACAACACTTATACATAAAAACATCCTCATAACACCCACAAGTCATTCTGTCAACTTCAAATACTCAAAAAATAGTTCATAAACCCAAAATAGATTTGGGTTAGTTTTGACCTTTTCGAGCTTATATTTGATTTTTCATATAACATCGATGCTTTAAACAACTATCATAAAATATCTATCGTCTCTAGAAACTCATGGAACAGAGAAAATTTGTTTTTGTGGCTAAAAATGGATTGAGCAATAATTTTTTTTCTCATCACTAGAATCCAACAACTCTCCTCTCTCTAATTAAGGACATAAAAATAACACAAATGAACTTGTGTGTCAAAACTGATTTTTTAAAATAACACAACTAAATTATATAAATTGTGCTATTTTTAAAAATCAATGATTTAAGTGTATTTCTCATAGTCTTTAACATGCCACTCAGATTTGGCATCCTTTTAATTTCAATATCTTTTCTTTCAATTTCATCATTGACAAAAAAAATCAAAAGGAATTGACTTTCAGATAGGATTAAATTGTATAAAATAAAACTTCAAAGACCAAAATGAATTATTTGCAAATAAACAATACATACACAATGTTATGTGTTTGTGTGTGAATAATGCTCGGTATTTTTTAAGAGCTTAATATATTTTGAATTAAAATTTTAAATAAATTGAATTTATATATTTCAAAATAGACTAATTTAATTTCTTATAAAACAGATTAAGTTTATAGTTTTAAAAAACATAGAACTCATTTCATTTTGTTTTTTTATATTACTTTCATCATGTTTATTTTCTTAATATGTTTTAATATTAATCTTAATACAGTAAATAGAGTTTTAGAAAACATAGAACTCATTTCATTTTGTATTTTTATATTACTTTCATCATGTTTATTTTCTTAATATGTTTTAATATTAATCTTAATACAGTAAATAGAAAGGTTGATATATATATTTAAATAATTTTCTCATAAACTTTCTACTATGACAGCCTTTCCCATCAAAGCTTTCACCAAACGCGCCCCCCCCAAAACCAAAAAAAAAAAACTCAAATTCTCGCCCGAATTAGGGTTTTACGATGACAGATCGAAACACCACCACCATCACGTCCGTCGCCACCAACAACTCAGCTACTAAACCAATATGGATGAAGCAAGCAGAGGAAGCAAAACTAAAAAGCGAGGCAGAAAAAACCGCAGCAGCGAAAGCTGCATTCGACGCGACCTTCAATGCATTATCAGACAAGGCTGAAAAGCTGGCGGATTCAGATTCCGAGGAGGAAAATGCAGAGGAGGATTTGGCCAATAAACCAGTGGGACCAGTTGACCCCAATAAGTGCACGGCAGCAGGTGGTGGCATTGCAGGTGGGACCGCGTGTGCACCTGCCACGTTTATGGTTGTCACTAAGGATGCGGATGGGAGGAAAGTTCCGAATGGAGGCGCGGTGATTAAGGTTAGGGTTTCACCAGGAGTAGGAGTTGGGGGGACGGAGCAAGAAGGGACTGTGAAGGATATGGGAGATGGGACATATACGGTTACATATGTGGTGCCGAAAAGAGGGAATTACATGGTTACTATTGAGTGTAATGGGAAAGCTATTATGGGGAGTCCATTCCCTGTTTTCTTTAGCGCAGGTATATATATTTATGGTTATGGATTTTTTTTTGTTTTCTACGTCCACTTTATGTTGGTTATACTGTTCTAGGTAATGTTGTCTGCGGTAATTAGTTTGCTTATTGCTATTTGTCAATCACTTGGGAATGTTTTCAGCATGTATATTACTTGTTCATTTTTGCAAGCAAATTTTGATTTATGTAGTCTCTTAGTTCTTTTGTCTGATTTTTTTTTTGAGGGGCGGGGGAGCTGTTTAAATTGGAGCGATATTGTCTTGACGCTTCTGAAAATTTTGATTGTTGATCTAGTATGATAATGTGCTACATTTCTTTATTTGGTTTATGCATGCATATGGACATTTGCGTGGAAGTGAAGGAGAAGGTATAACAGGGATATCTTGTGTGATTTGTTAAAGTAACTAAAGATAATGGAGGATGTTTTTTCCTGACTAAATAGCCGCTAATAATATTTAAATTAAGGTAAACAGTTTGTCTATCTTTTCCTTATAAGCCATGTTATCTCATCATCCAATATATCCTTGAATTGTTTCGTGACTTGTTATTCAAATATTCAGTCTTGCTATTCATCTCTAACACTTTTAGGTTTTGAATTGTTGTCATTCAACACAGGCACTTCGACTGGAGGGTTGCTGGGTATGGCTCCTGCAACAACATTTCCAAACCTTGTAAACCAGACCATGCCCAACATGCCAAATTACTCGGCCAATGTTTCAGGGGCATTCCCTGCATTACTAGGAATGACTCCTGGCATTGCTTCCAGTGCTTCAGGTGGTGCTATTTTGCCTGGAGTTGGAGCATCTCTTGGGGAAGTTTGTCGAGAGTACCTCTATGGTCGGTGCGCAAAAACTGATTGCAAATTGAGTCACCCTCCACAGAGCTTACTGATGACTTTGTTAGCCCCAACAACCTCAATGGGGACACTTAGTATGGTGCCTATGGCGCCTTCTGCAGCTGCAATGGCTGCTGCTCAGGCTATTGTTGCTGCCAAAGCTCTTCAAGCTCATGCTGCTCAGTTGCAAGCACAAGCTCAGTCAGCCAAAGATTCATCTGGTATTCTCACATCTTATTAGCTGCTCATGCATGTATCAGATAACTTGTATGGATCCTTTCTTTTCTCATTGCTTGAAGCTGTTGATGTTACTTGTGCTGTACATTGGTTTAAGTATTTCCCTTTCATTTTTTTGTCCAAAGTTCTCACTGCTGAGCATTTATCCCCTTTGCCAGGATCACCTGACAAAGCTTGGAAGGAGGATGCACTGAAGAAAACACTCCATGTTAGCAATCTCAGCCCGCTTCTGACAGTGGAACAGCTGAAACAACTGTTTAGCTTTTGTGGCACAGTTGTTGAATGTACCGTTGCTGATTCAAAACACTCTGCTTACATAGAATACTTGAAACCTGAAGAGGCAACTGCTGCTTTAGCGTTGAACAATATGGATGTTGGGGGAGTCGGCCTTTGAATGTTGTGATGGCTAAATCTCTTCCTCCGAAACCTATTTTGAATTCTTCCTTTGCTTCATCCTCTCTGCCGATGATGATGCAGCAAGCAGTTGCCATGCAACAGATGCAATTTCAGCAGGCTTTGCTTATGCAGCAAACAATGAATGCACAGCAGGCAGCTAACAAAGCTGCAACAATGAAGTCAGCAACAGAGTTAGCAGCAGCTAAAGCTGCAGAAATAAGCAAGAAGTTAAAAGATGATGGGTTTGTCACTGGAGAAGGGGAAACAAAAGCAGAATCCAAGTACATTAGCTTATCTCTTTCGTTTATAATATATCACTGATGATAATTTGTATTACTACTCTTTGCCTTTGCCTCACATTAAGATTTTTGGATTAGATAAATATCGCATTGTGTCTTTCATAATCCCCTTTTATTTATATTTGAGAGACATGGTACAAGAAAGGAACATGAGGTCTTCTTGGTTGAGAGTATCATGGCTTTCTTTCTTTCATAATCCCCACTGTCTGATTTTTTACTACCATGGCTTTTTTTCTTTCTCCCCTCCAATATCCGTCAGCCCCCGCAAAATCATTTGTCAGAAAGTTGCCCGAGTTGGTGGAGAGTCCAACTTGGGGCTTATCAGTTGCTATTACCATAGTTATTTAAAATTATGCAAACATTTTATCTTTTGTTAAAGCGTGGGATTTTGGAAATTGTTAGGTGATTGATTTCAATTTGTATAACAAATAAACTAGGCACTAATTAAAACCTGAAAGACTTTGCTTTGTGGTTTTTTCCTCTACTTATGAGTTTATTGCCTCTTGCAGGTCACCATCCCCGGCTCGAGCAAGGTCCAAATCCAAATCAAGATCACCAATTAAATACCGAAGAAGATTGAGGTCACCTTCTTACTCGCCTCCATCCCGCTACAATAGAGACCGTAGATCAAGGTCCCCTGTGAGATTTCAGCTATCACTCAAGGTATAATTACTGAAAAGACGATCATATAGAGATAGAGATAGTAGAGATGATGGTGATAGAACTAGAAGGCGGGAATTGGATAGATCGCGTGATCATCATTCACCTGTTTCAAGGAGAAATAGGAATAGGGGTGCAAGCCCTCAAACTAAAAAATCCTACAGAGCTGATTCAAGCTCGCCAAAACATCGCCAAGAAAGCTCAGCTCATCGATCAAGAAAAGCATCAGATAGTGGTTCAAGATCACCTAAGCATCATGAAAGAAGTCGATCATCCCCAAGGAACAACCCAGATAGCAAGCTCAGATACAGAAGGCGCTCACGCTCTAGATCCAAATCAGTGGAAGAGGTCAATGATAAAGTGGATGAAATCCGAGATAAAAAGTCAAAGCAACATGAGAGGAGGTCTAGGTCATTATCTGTGGAGCTTAAACACCACAGAAGGAGGCCATCCCCTAGAAGTTCAAATGAAGATGACTCAAAGCACAGAAGTCGCTCCAGGTCAAAATCTGTGGAAGTTAAACGCCATTCTAATGAGAAAGTAGACAAAACTGGGGATGGAAGGTTGAAGCACCGTCATAGGAGGTCCAGGTCAAAATCTATTGATGATAGGCATCATTACAAAGAGAGAGGAAATGAAAGCAGGGATAAAAAAACAAAGCATCAAGATAGAGGGCGGTCTAGATCAATATCTGCAGAGGGGAAGCATCACAGAAGTAGGTCATCCCCAAGAGGTAGGGATGAGAGTAAGTCAAAGCACAGACGACACTCCAGGTCAATATCTCCAGAAGGCAAGCGGCGGTCCAGTCACAGGGTAGATCAAAGTAAAGATGAAAAGTCTAAGCACGGCCATAGACGGAGGTCACCATCTGCTGAAGGTAAACACTGCAGATCTCCAAGAAGCTCAGAGGAAAATAAATCAAAACACAGGAGGCGCCTTAGGTCAAAGTCTGATGAACACAATCGCCATTCAAATGATGAGAAGGATATTGGAAGAGGGGAAAATGAGACTCTTCATGAGCATAGATCAGACAAAACAGAAGATTCCAACGAGGAAAAAAAATATTCTATGAATGAAGAAATGGTGGATTTAAAACGTAAAAATTGTGATTCAAAGGAACTGGTGGAAGACATGATAACAGGGAGCGATGGTTTGCCAAATTCAAGCAATGAAGAACAATAGTTACTGAAAATTGAACATCCAAAGCTGAACTCAAATGGTAATGACAACTAATGCCAAAGGAAAAAAAAATATATTTTCAATGTTGTTGGCCATTAATTAGCTTAATATTATCCTTGCCTGGTTTACAGAATTTGACGAGTGTAAGAGAACCAAAGTCAATGTTTGAAGACAGCATATAATGCTCGGAAGAGAAGCTGTATTTCACAGAAAGGCTCTTTTTTTTTGTGCTCCTATTCGAGAAGCTTTTAGAGATGCATGAACTTAATTCCTGCAGAATCCACCTATGCACTCATGAAGGGCGATTCTTAGCGAAGATTTCTTGATGTTTTTTGGTGGTTGGGGTTTTTCTGCCATCTTTGGCTCCTCATAAATATGTGCACTTGTGTGTTTGTTTATCTTTTGCAGGTCACTTGTAACAAATTGGAACTAGTCATTAAGGCTGAGCTGACCATGATAGGGGTTATATGTTTCAAATGGTGTTCTGCTGTCATCTACATCAACCATTCAATCTTTCTAGCAAAGCTTCTATTACTGCTAGATGTATGTTGGACTATTACTACCTCTATTGCTAACTGTGATTTTTTGTTTTGATAAAAATGTCTATTTGAGAAATTATTTATATTTTCCATTAGCTTTTTTCTTGTTCCTTACAAATTTGACATGATATATATACAATTTCACATATATCTTTGTTAATTTTAAATCATAATGAGGTCTTAGGCCCTTTGATGGAGTGGTAGAAACTATGCTCTTATTACATAATACAGCAGCATGTACCTAGTTAATTTGCTGTGCTAATGTTTTTTGGATCATAAGCATGCCCAGCGTATGACCGAGTGAAAGCTTACTATTGTTATGGTTTTTGTATCCATCTGTCATGATTTAGGTCTGCCCATCTCTATCTACAGTTTTCATCTCCTTCATATTTTTTTCAAGATGAAAGCTTAAAGAGTGTATGCAGTAGGTAGGTTGATAATGGGTTAAACTTTATTTATATTTGATGGTGTGGTGGGCTGTCATACCCCAAATATGTGCAGGTTATACATGATGTTTCCATTGGAGCTGCTGACACCAATGAAAGGATTGTTGATATTTACTGATGTAATGAAGGTATGCTGTCAGTACAGTGGGACAGCTATCTGTTGAGCTTTCCTCCAGTCATGGAATTTTTAGATTTATAGTAAATTCAATTGGATGGATGTGTCTGTAGTCAATACTTGTGTAACTTGGGGCAGCATGTTTTTTAAAACCCATTGTCTTATTCCTTTTCCCATCTTTTTTTTTTTCCCTTTCTTTTCTCCTTCCAAAGGTGTCTGTGTTAGCGAAGCTACTTTTGAGATCAAGTGAAACCTGAGTTGCTGGGATGAATAACATTAAAGTTGCACAATGCTGTACATGAACAGACTGGCTGACTAAATGTTTCAGTGAAATGCACATTTTTTTTCCACAGGTAATTACTATTCATCTGTTAGGATGAGTTCAATTTCGAGATAAAGCTTCACTAATGCTTGTGTCTTCCACGCAGATGATTCTAAATGTTGCTACTGCCTTCTCTAGTGATTGAAAACAGGAACTTTATGTTTGACCAAAAATGATTTAACTTAAGTTTGAAATTATAAATGTGCTTAGATGTGCTCTTTCTCTCTTGCGTCCTCTCTGTTCTTCAGATCCACTTTTATTTGATTATTAATTAATTACCAAATAGTCTTCTGAGTACATCAAAATGCTGATTAATTCATAAGTTTCCTTTCGTTTTCCCCTTTTTGGTTGGGTGGGGGGTGGTTGTGAAAATCATAGAGGAAGAGAAGGATGCAATGATGCTATTAGCAATGTTGGCCGTGGTGGATTTATTCAACTCTTTGGCCTGTCTCCATTTGAGCTGTACTTGTCAATGCTAATTTCAGGAGAGTTGGCCGGTGAGAGTGGAAAATGGGTGTAAATGGGAAGAATTAGTTTTCCTACCGTGGGATGATGAGATAGGTTAGTGATTTTTTATTTCCCCCATCTTGGTTGGTTTGGGGACTGGGGCAAACTGTTTGTTTGTTTGTTTATTATGCTTCTTCACTGATTTAGCTATCCCTATTTGTTTTGTGTGCGTTGATTTGTCATCCAATATAATAAATATAGCAATGTTGGCCGTGTTTTTCTTGATTCCTGTTTCTTGATAGGATGGCATGAAAGCTGAAGCAATGGGCATTTTTGTATCAAATTGTTTTTGAAAAAAATGATTTTTTTTTATTTTTTGCTTTAAATTAATTTTTTAATTTTTGCTTAAAATTAATTTTTTAATTTTTACTTTAAATTATTTTTTTAGTGTTTTTATATTATTGTCAAAAATTATTTTTAAAAAATAAAATAAAAACATTGTTTTAAAGTATTTATAAATAAAAAATATTTTCAAAATTAACCAAGCATTTGCGTGTGTTTGTGTTGTTTTCATGTCTGCCTGTGCTGTTTTTGTCAGCTTTTTGCTGTGTTTTTTGACATTCGCAAGGAGTAGAGGCATGGCAAAGTTCGTCGCTTAGCCTCTATTGTAAAACAAATATTGGTGGATTCAGTTTGAAAAGTCAAAATAGACAGAATTCGTCGAAGTATTTTTTTTTAAAAAAAATTGAAAATTTTAATTTTTAATCTTTGTTTTAAATTAAAGTTTTTTTTATAATATTAAAAATATTTTTTTAAAAATAAAAAAAATTATTTTAGTATATTTTTTTAATAAAAAATATTTTGAAAATCAATATGATGTGCTTTTATAAGTCACAAACCCCTCTTAACTACAGAAAACATTCGTATGTAAAATATAAAAATACACTCCAAGACAAGTTTTTTTTTTGTCTTTTCTAAGATTAAATTCTTTCTTTCCATGCACATAAAAAATAGAAAAAAATCTAAATAGTATTGTCCAACAACTAACATTTTTCTGATTTTTGAGGCAAAATAGTATTTTTCCTATCATGAATGAATCTTGTGAAAAGTCATGAAATCCCCTGGTCAATAGATTAATTTTTTGTTGATTATAACTATTATAAGTGCAAAAGAGTATGACAAATGAAACATGTAGAAAGACTAAAAAGCCCTCCAAATCAAATTCTCAATTTCTGTTGTCGCAAACCTGAGGCTAGAGCACCTAGGTAATATCCCTTTATTGAAAGGTTGTATGCTGTAACGCACATGTCATCCGATCAATAATAATAATAATAATAATAATAATAATAGTGAATTTATCATTAAATTAAATGGAGCACACATGTGACATTGATGAACTGAGTCAAACGGAATTGAAATAGCTGTGCTGATTGCTTATTAAATTAATGCAAGTGGCGGTCCAAAATATGTTTAAAATTATATTAATTTTAATACAGAAGAGGTTAACATTTTGTTATTGGTTGAGAGGTAAAATCAATAAAAAAATATAATTTAAAATAATAATAAAAAAGTTTTTAAATTTTTTTTAAAACAAAACGGAGTAACAAATATGCCTGTTGTAAAATTAAAAAGAATAAAACTCTCCTACAAAAAGCCACCCCAAAATCTACATATCGTCGGCAACACCAAAAACACAAAACACAAGAGAGAGATGCGTTGCTATGGATTAATGATTCCAGGGAGCGAAACCACTCGCTTCTATCAATCACCGTTGAAGCTTGAACCGAGTCCAATTCTCCGGGTTCAAACCGTTTCAAGAATCCCAATCGGGTCTTTCAAAACCAAAGCTACAATAAATGGAAAAGCCAGCGCAGAATTGGGACAGATGAGCTTTTATGAGTTACTGGGTATAACAGAATCCGGGACATTGCCGGAGATAAAACAAGCGTACAAGCAATTGGCAAGAAAGTACCATCCGGATGTTTCACCGCCGGATCGGGTCGAAGAGTATACCCGGAGATTTATTCGGGTTCAAGAGGCTTACGAGACTTTATCGGATCCTAGGATGAGAGAGATTTATGATCGTGATATGGCTAAAGGTCTTCATTTAGCTTTCTCTGCTAGGAGACGATATCCTTACCAAAACGATGAGGTATTGTTTTTTATTTTTTATTTTATATGCTTATGCAATTACTTTCTGTCAGTTTTTTTTTAAGTCTTAGAGCGTGGATTTGTTTTGTTTATGGTCTTATTTGAAGTGGGTTTCCCTTCAATTCTTTGGAGATGAAATTGGGGTTTGATATTTTCTTCTTTGATAAATCAAAGGTTAATTTGGGATTAATTTGGTGTGTTTCAATCTAGGTTATTTTGTTAGATTGGTGATGTTCTTTCTTTGATTATTATCTAGTTTGTTCTAGTTGGCCTGGAAAGAAAGGTATGAAATTTGCCCAAGATTTTTTTTGAAGAAGAAAAGGGGGGACTTTGAAAATATGTGTTTTTGTGTTAGTCATTTTTTGTTTATATGCTGACAGAGTTTAGTAGAAGCTTTCTTCATGTTGGAATTGATTAGCTAAGAAACAGAGAATGAATTTTTAATTTCTTCAATCGTTTTCCGTTTAGATCTTCACTTAATTAACACTTCTAAGCTCTTGTTTTTTGCTGGCTTTTTTTGCCCCTCTCCCTCGTGAGAATTGTTGTTTTTGTATCCAAATATTTCAATTTGATCTTGTATTGAATAAAACATTGCTTTTAGAATCTTTGATGAGGTTAAATCACTTTTTTCTCGGTAGACAAGGAAGATGTCCATACGATAATTGCAATAGTAGATCTTTTGCATTTGCCTTTCACCTTTGTTATCTGGGTACTGATGTATTAAAAAAGCACCAACATTAGATTAGTTTGGTCACTAGGCTGTTGTTGCATGGCATCTTCTGATGCTTATTGGGGTTCTTTCTGCAATCAGGAAATGAAAGAGAAAACCGAATGGAAGAATCGCTGGCAGTCTCAGCTATCAGAGTTGAAGAGAAGAAGCACGAACAAGGATGCCGGTGGGAGCATGTCATGGGCAGCTCGAATGCGAAGACAAAGGGAGGGATTATCGAAAGAACCTTAGATAGGTTTTGTTTTACTTTGTATATACTTGTCTCTTACACGTTCCTTGTCTGGATTCTTATGAAGAACTGTCTGGTTAGCATTGCTATAAGCTGCAATAAAGTTATAGCAGCAGAATACTAAGCCAACAGTTCTATGAGATTGGAAATTGTAGAGTTGTTTACATGACACTATTATGCTGTACATAAAGTTCACTTCCATGACTTGCTCCTATTAGTGTTATTTCCGCTACTGAAGCAAAAAATAGTTTCTGAATAACATATAATATTTCTTTCATTTTATACTCCTCCTCGCACTCCCATCTTTCTTTTTTGATTTATCTTGTGTTTTCTGTTTGCAGAGTGCTGAAATTCATGTAAAATTATAGTTGTCAGGTTTTATGGGGGAGTGTTTTTGAAAATCATGGATGTATGTAACTCAAGCTTATCTTCCATTAAAGGCTACCCCCATCTTTTCCAGCAAAAGTTTTTTCATAGAGAATCTTGATTCAATGTTTTTCCTGCGCTGCTCCTTTCCTCCTGTTGTTTTGTTTTCCGGCCTGCTTGCTCCCTGAATTCCGTGGCAGAGATGAACATTTGCTGGCCGGAGTCCGATGAGCATCCTTATCTGTGGTCCTGCTGGTTCCCCTCGAACAATCCACACCACATGGACTAAATTTCGTCTTGCTCTGCGTGTGGCTAAACAAAATCAAAATAATTGCGCTGTATATAATTTTGGAGAAGAGTTTGTGCGTGGTTTGTAAGCTTGTGTGGGCATGCAACTTCCTGACAATGAAATATCATCCATGATCGGATTAGTGGAACTGAAGGAGTCGATTTCTTGGTCAGTTCTCGTGAGTCACGATCGAGACATCTGGCAACTTGGCTGGGGGAGAGAGGCCCACCTCATCTTTATGCAGTGTCTGTCTGGTCGAGGTTGTTGTAATTTGTAAAACAAGCCTGTCTTAGATTTCAGTGTTGTTCTTTTGTCTTATTTAGTGATTGCAATTGCAGGCTATTCTTCAATGTAATTATAAATTTTATATTATAAAAGATTTTTTTTTTACTGTACAGTTGGATTCCTAACTGGTGGTTCTTTTATGAATCAAAACAAAGATTTATGTTTTTTATGGACTAGTATGTCCAAGTAAATTCTTATAGGAGAATTCATGTAAATGACTTGACATGGTTCACCTATTCTGTAAAATAAAGGTGTTTTTCATAACTCGAATATTGTGGAGAAGAAATACTCCTAATTAAAATTAGTAAATATCTAAAATAATTCTAATAACTTTTTCATCAATTCTTGATATTTAAATACTAACCTATTGCTAGGTCCATTATTTATACAATTATCATTATTTTTTAGGAATTAAAGTCTCTAGGGTTATCAAGATTTTGGCCAAATTCTTAAATAATGCTAAGAATATATTTTTCTCTTTTTTATAAATGAAAAGAAAATCTTTGTAAGGATTAGGCCATATACAACAAGCAAAAAATTATTTTTTTTGGTTTTTTATTATTTATTTTTGTAAAGGCTATGTTTGGTGAAACTATTTTTTTCTTTTTCCTAGTAAAAAAAAAGAATACCATAAGATTTTATTGATTGATGAAATTGAGAACTAATAACACTAAAGAGGAACAATGTGTGTTTTCAAAGAGAAGAGAGATAAAAAGATTTTTTTTTATCACCGGTGATAACACCTATCCTAAGTTTTCACTCGTCGCACTAATAGAAGATGACATTAGTGGTGTTTCCAACAATATGATGGAAAGGCAAGTTTGGCCACCCGAATACATTACCCCCAACTTTTTGAATTTTAAAACTAACTATTCAACGCAAAAGACCAAAATGCACTTTATGAATCTGGAATTAACAGAAATAAGACTATGAAAAAAAGATAAAAACACCTTTAAATACTTATGTTGTTCTAGATGCCAATGGCAAAAATGTCTTTTAATGTTTTTAAAAAATAAAAAGACAAATACCCTTAGTCAACAATTATTTTTTTATTTTTGACTTGGAGGCATGACATATAACCCTGAACAATCCCTTAATGGCTAATATACCATTTTAAAACACTAACTTGACCCAAAACTAAGGCATATAATGTTCCCACCAAGGGTAAAACCATTTTTCAATATTGAAGTTAATAGTGTTATTTTAGTGTTTTTGTTGATTTTTTTGAGCATTTTAGTGTTTTTGATGATTTAGTTCCAAATGGGCTATGAAGGAAACTCTTATTAGCATGTATAATAAAAGAAATTTATACATGTATTAGCGATGTTGTTCTTAGGATGCCAATTTTTTCCTCCCAATTTTGTTATTTTGAACCACTTGAGAGACTATTTCACCAAAAATGTTATTATTCCTCTACATAAACCAAATAACAATCGACAAGTCATTGAGAAAAATTTCTAAGCTAACGGTGGAGATCATTGCCACGGTGTTAAATACTACAAATATTCACATACTTGAACCAGGAAACAAAACGAGATGGGGGATATAAACCAGATTACCAAAAAATGCCTTCTCAGTGAGCAAGAATATGAAACAGTAACAGGAGAGGTGGATCAATGAATGCCACTACCTTTTCTTCTATCTGACATTTCCTGTAAATAATCCTTGTATGTTACAAATCAAAATTTTCGTGGAGTTGCCAAGACCACAGCCGTTTTCTTTTACATTTTCAACTAGAAAGAACTAGGCTTTAGGCAAACAAGGTAAAATTGCACAAGCTCATGCATGCATTTTCTCTACCAAGCAACCCTGCTCAGTTGGAATTTCTGAAAGAATTAGTGATTCTGTGTCAGGAGGAATTGCCCGCCCTCCAGTTTACAATGATCTCCGATATCATTTGCATTCACCAACTTTCCAAAGTCAGGCAGTTGACGAATGCACACCACTACTGTCTCTGAACTGAGGCAGTTTCAGACCACACTGTCCAAAGAATCAGAAAAAAGCAGCTTGAGAATCAAATAACCAACCCAGGCTCAGATGCTGCTGCAATTCCTCTCCTCAGAGTGGTCCCATGGAGGGTCTATTACATTAGACGGTGAAGGATTGTCAACCATATCCAACTGAATAAATCATCAATAGGGAATAACGTATGGTAGTGCATAAACATCAGCCGACTCAATCTGCAGAGCTTCTGACCAAACCTGTTGTGTCTCGTCAACCCCTGAAACCTCAACCTGGGGCTTCTTTGTTTGGGAATAAGTACTCTGAAATAGCCATTCTTGGTCCTCAAAATCGGACCAGTCTTCCATTTTGGGTACTGTAAGCACCTCAAGCAGGTACTTGGAATCTGGATGGGGTGGTTTCCTAGACACTTCAGCTATTTGATCAGTTTGTGCGGTTGAATGTGAAGGTTTTGTTAAAGACTTTGTTAAAGAGACTGATAGCAAATGGTTCGTTGAGGTGATGGGTGGAGCTAGAGCTTCTATCAAACCATTTATCTTCTGTTCCTTACTATCCACCTTATCACTATTAACAGCCTCCTGCCTACCTTGTATAGCTGAGGTGGGAATTTGGCAAGTTCCCAACATTCTTCCATTCTCAACTGATACAGGCAAGGAAGAAGTAGGCCTTGGCAACTTATTAGGCTTAATATCATCAGCTGCAACAGAAATCAAAAGGAAGCAAAATGCATTAGCCGAAAAAAAGACAATGTAGTTTGGACTTGCTAGACATAATAGATTAATCTCGGTGAAAAAGTTTCTGGTCAATCAATATCTAAACTTGAATCCTTTAAGAATGTGATAGATCCACAAAAATCTGGTTAAAAGTACATTTGTTAACAAGATTTAACAATAACATTTGAATTTGACTCACCATGCAAAAGTCCATTGGCGTTGGAGTCCTTTCGTTTCTTGATATTTATATCACCAACAACACTATTAGTGCTCTCCTTGAGAAGATGTGAGCTTTTAACAGTATGGTCAAGTACAAGGTCAAACATATTGTTTTCCTTTAATTTAACTGGCTCTTTCATCTTGTGCTCGTTTTTATCCTTAGCTTTCTCCTCTTTTTTCTTCTCTTTATCCCTGACTTTATCCTTCTCTCTGCTTTTTTTCTCTCTATCCCTGACTTTATCCTTCTCTTTGCTTTTTTTCTCTCTATTTTTGCGTTTATCATCGCTTTCCTTTTGTTTGATCTTATCTTTCCCTTCCATCTTCTTCTCATTGTCTTTCTCCAGTGATATTGGCATTCCATCAATTTTAGCCTTGGAAATTCTCTGAGGACTTGCGGTAAATCTTGCCTCATCTTTGATTCCTTGCCCATCCACCGTTCTATCATCATCTCTCTTTTTCTTTTCTTTTCCTTCAACCCAATTGCCAGGGACCTTTGCCACCAGTCTAACCATTCCCTCATCTCTTTTCGCATCTGTACCAGTGAACTTCTCAAAGAACTGCTTTCTGTCTTCCTCTCTGGCCCTCTTGCCGAGCTGTTGTACAAACTTAGACTCTTCAAGTTGGTGAGAGACATTGCTGGTTTGAATGAGCTTCTGACCGTTACAGACTGAAAATTGTCCTGGATTATTCTTGTTGCCAGAGATACTATTTTTATCATGATCCCTTTCCTTCCTCTTCTGTGTGCACACCTCTCCACCATTAGATTGCCCAGGAAGTTTTCTTTCATCTGAGGCTCTGTCTCCTCCATTGTTATGCATAGCTTGCCCCAGAAGTCTCTTTTCATCTGAGGCGCTACTTTTGTCTTTATCCTTATCTCTATCCTTCTCCTTTTTCTCTCTATGCTTTTCCTTTTTGTCTTTCTTATCCCTATGCTTTCCATCACTCCTATCTTTCTCCTTCTTTTCTTTATCTTTCTTCTCCTTGTTCTTCTTCTCTTTGTCCTCCTGAAAAGTTCGGAAAGTAATAATAAATCATTCAACTGAAGAGAATCAGAGGCAGGGTATCTTCATTGTAATTACTGGAACCCATTACATAGTCATATCATGTAGAATATAGATACCCTTTCACTACCAAAAACTTGAAAATAAAATGCAAACAAGACAAATCAAAACTTCAAAGTTGAACCCTGCCCTAAGTTTTATCCATGAAATAAGCAGAATGTCTGGTAGCTCTTGTGTCCCCAAATGATGGCATGTACCCATTATCAGTTGCCAGCTTCAACATGATGAAAAGCATTACGGGAACAGATCAGAGAGATGAAAGAGATAAGAAACACCCATGATCAAGCAAGAGCCTTATATCCAGAAATAATCCACCCAAACATTTCCTTCTGCCAAGACTCTACAAAGTTGCATCAAGGAAAAGGGAACCTTATGAAATACAAGCTCAAAAGTCTAATAATCCTATCTACCCCAAAGAGAAACCCTATACTCCTAGGCAAAGATATTTCCATCCTTTTCACGTGCAAAAGTAGCTTAAATATAGTTATAACAGCATCTTTCTATTTCTTTATGAACACTAAGAGTGAACCATCAGACGAAAGAAACCATTGCAATCACAAACATAAAAGCTCATTGAGAGCATGCCTATGCCATGCTTATACATCGAACATGATCCCTAATATCTGGAATCTAGCTCCGATATCTGCAACCTTAAATGTTGAAACAGGTATTGTAGAAATACAAAAATCTCTATGCACCCTAAATATAGGAACAAAAATAGGAAGATCATAACTAGAAGTGATATAAATGGCCACAGAGCCAGAGCAAGAAAATAAACTAGTACAATTATGGTGTAGTAGCATCATGTAATGATATATAAACAAAAAAAATACTCTAGAAACTCTATAAGAAAAAACAAAGGTAAAAAATCAACCCGTTCATCCATCCAAACAATTCCTCAAGCAGAGGCAAATATAAGGAGCATTGCTGCAAGAGACAAATCTCCACATTTGATCTTTCAATTCATCAGCAACAATGACTCATGGTACATATAATTAAAAGCATTTATATGGAAACATATAAATTGCTGAAATTTGAGTTCTGGATGAATTCAGAAGCCTGTGCATCTCCAGAAGAGAGTGATGAATGCCACACAAAAAATAAAACAGCAAAAAAACATAGTTTTTTTTTATAGTTTTGCTAGCCCATTTTCATTTTAGACATAAACTTGACTAGGTAAAAGAGGCCAGCTAAATTCATAAGATCCCTGAAGACCTCATCTCCCCTAATCTTCAATAGAACTTGTAGATACATGCAATTAATCCATTTATTTCAAATGGGAAATCACTGAAACAGGAATAGCAACAAACCAAAGATTAACTTAAGAGCTCAAGCACCAAGAGCTAAGTAGTTAACAAACAGCCCCTGAATCTCTTGTTTAAGGCAGGTTAATTCATCACATTTTCCTGGGTGAATAGATGCTAGCAAAAAGTAGACACTACATGAACACTTTAATTGGAGCCAACACCAGAAGGTGTATGTTCTGATCTGATCTCTATTACTATTATTATAGACATAGGAGATTACTGGCTCATTCTCCATATAGGATTAACAGAGCAAGGACTTAAACCAATGATTTACATATGAACTAAAACACTGATATCAAAATAGTAAACAATCACCCTCCAAACTGTCCACTTAGGACACATTTACCCACTGCCCATCTCCAAACAACCAGAACAAACAAATGTATACAAAAATTGAAGTTCAGTAGAAAAGTTCTAAGGAAACTGCTGGTACTTAATCTGCGTATCCTGAAAGAGAAATCTACTCTCAATAAACAGACCATAAAAAAACAGAAACTTGTAAAGCCTGTTTAATACCCACCCTAGTCAGTGATGCCAGCAAGATTTCGTATTACACACATCTCCTCATCAGGAAAATCAAAAAAATATTTTCTAGTTCAGGATTTAAGAATCAAATATGTACTGTATTTCTCTACCTCCACAAGTTTTCTTTAATGGCAGTTTAATAATCTATAAAATAAATACCTAATAATTTGAAAAGAAAATGCCATACAATCAGTTTAGGATAAATATTAGAATTCTTCAATCCCTAGAGGGCTCTCAGTGAACTTGACCTTGAAAATGACTTCTAAGGAATTCTAGATGTTAAACTCTTGAAATTTTATATACTGTCTGTCATCTTTGTACAGGATTTATGCAGCCAACATGTTAAAGTGGCTGGAATATCAAAGTTTCACTGACACTTCGATCCCTTGACGGATCTCAGTAGATAGGACCTAGAAAAAGAATTTTAAGGAATCATAGATATGAAAGTGATAAATTTTTCCATCCTGCCTTTGATATTCGTACAAGATGCATCTGGCAACTTGATGAGACCGGAACATCAATATTCCATTGATGCTTGAGGGGAAAAAAAATGCAAATACAAGTGTTTTTAAATCAAAAATCCTAGAGTTCTCAAACAAAACAAGTTTGCTTTCATTAGCAATAAGAAGTTGAGAGATGATTAAAATGTGGTAAGACCCTATACATATCATACAAGGTGGTTTTCAATTGAGAAGTTGGAGAGGCTATGTTACAGCTATCACATACTTGAACATTTAAAAAATTCATATCTCAAGTTTCTCCTCATCTTTCCTTTTCTTTTTTTGAATAAGTGTAGGGAATCATATCCACTTTCATTTTGGGGAAGAATACTGGTTAAAGTATACTCTCTCTTTTTAAAATAATACTGGTTAAAGTATACTCATTCAACTCTGTTTACATTAGTTGTCGGTAGTTTGTTCAACCTGTCCTTGCTGTCCTCCATTACTACAGGACCCAATATCTAAGTTATCCTATGCCTTTCTTTCTCTGAGTTAAAAATTAGCTCGAATATCACATTTCCAAATGTTAATTACAGAATTCTTTGACTTGCCCAATCTTTTTCCACAGATGGTTCCTGCTCTGATTACTTCATGCTAGTTTCTCAGTAGGTATTAAACTCAACCAACAGCTGCAACACATTCTAACTTGCACTGTATTTTTTCTTTTGCTGTTCGATATTCCACAACATAAAACTATTTATCCACCTAGGCCTGAAAATGAACACTTAATGTGGATTCCTGAACATAGCAAGTGTACAGCAATAAGCAAACATCACCGCATAGGATTTCACAAGCAACCAGCTTTTGTAAATTGAACTAACTATTCAACAATATACAGAATTTGGTCAACTAAAAAAACAGCATGTAACATTGCCATTCATTCAAATTAATGACAGAACTGAGAATAAAGGCTTTCAATTTATTAGGGCTCTACAAGGTTAGCAAACTCATGCGTAGATGATAATTTTCTCACTAATGGAAGTTGAAAATCTGATTGACAAATAAGAAGGTAACTTCCAATGCTTTTGACTTTTTGAGAACAAAGCTTTCCTTTACCGCACTATATAGAAGAGCTTTCTATAATTGTGGAACCCATTTTTATAGTCTTTCTATAAATTTATATGCTCATCTGAGCTAATAATACAAATAAATAATTCACGTAGAGAACAACACAAGAATCTGGTATTAGATTCATAAATGAAAAAAACACCAGCACTAAATTTTATTAAAATGCCTTACTCAGGATGCATTATACTCCAATAACATAACTGAGAAGGCAACAGTCAGTGAGATTAAAGAATAACAAATAAAACCGAAAATCAATCAATTTATCAGAAGCATAAAAACTATCTATAGCAGGAGCAGCTAATGCCACTTTGTCATCTCATCCACCATGATCTTTTAGCACCCAAACTAACAGCACAACTCTTTGTTCACACACAACTAAGTTCTTATCTTTGTCTAAGTGAAGCCTACAAAAATAAATGCTCTTCATTTGGAAAGGAATAATGTTTATGTGTCCCCATTTGAAACTATTACGTGACAAATCTAAAAGTAACATGAAATTAAGACAAGCCAGTAAAGACTTCTAGGAAATATTTGATAACAATAGAAAATCAAATTGGTTGTCATTGGGATTGTCTTGATTAAGTGTAAATCAGAAAATAACTCCTTTTAATCTAATAAATATCAAGCCAATTATGCAATGTGATTCAGTAAGGGCAAGTGTATTAACCTTTTTTAGTAGGTCAAAATCATCACTCCTGGCCTTCTTTTTCATATCCTGGTGGTGGGAATGGAAAGCAACGCGACATTGAACAGAATCCCAAAACACAAAACAGCAACGCCTTTCAACAAAGAAAATGATTGAATTACTTTCCAGCAGCACAGTTCCAGAAAGGGAATGGACCAGTAACTATGCTCCTCTCCATGCACCATGTCCCCACATTCATTTCCAGGTTCAACACTTCTCCATGAACATCTATATCACATCCAATAGCCACAAGTTCCAAACCCACCAATGCCCTTCACCGTAATGCACACACTGGTGAGACAGAATTCACAGGAAATTAATTTCAATGACACGGGAATACAGCACTTTACCGTTCAAAACAATTAACTTCTATAAAAAAAACCTAAACTAATCCACTTGATGAGTCTGCTACTACACTATACTGCAATAATTCAACAAAAACTCAGTTGTAAGAGTGTGAGTTCTTGAAGAACTTTACTTAAATTATTTTAAACCAAAGGCTTCTTGAGAAATGAAATTATCCACCACAATCTGATTTTCTGTGTTGCCTTCTGTGCCAACAATGAACTGTCACCTCCTTTCCCTTAAAACCAAACTCTAATACACAAACCATTCCCAAGTTCAAGACCAAGCACAAAACATCCAAAACCCAGAAACCTTTACCCTCAAGTACAAAAAAAAAAACTGATTCTTGATCTCTATCAGACAATCCTAAATGCACAATCCTCTTCCATGCCCAAACAAGCAATGCTCAACAGTATCACTACGAAAAATTTCAAATTAGTGACGAGCAAAAATTGTCCAATCCACCACTCCAATCACTTGAAAGACAGCTCATTTCCTGCTTTGCTCTTGAATCAAAACCCTATATAGTCCAAAATCAAGTAATTCAATAAGTTCCCAATTACGATCCAGCAAAACCCTACAAAAACAGACCAGTACAAACTTCCCAATAAGCACACAAAATCCAGTTCTCAAACCCCAAAAACCCTTAAAAACAGCTCCGGTAAAACCCCCCGGAAAAAAACAACAAAGAAACTTGTCGAATATATAAAGAATAAAGGGAATATAAGAGAAACTCCTTCCGTTTTAGTACCTAATTGAAAATGGGTATCAATCAAAAGCCAACAAGAAAGCTTGATTCATAGAATAGACTTGAAGAAAACAAATCATACACAATTCAGACCAAGAAAAAAGGATTTGTCTGAAATCAATCTATCAATCGGATTACCTTGTCCGCTACAACAAACAGGACATTATTATTGTAGAGGAACAAGATCTTTCCCTTTCTTTATAGAATTTCGTGAAGTAAAACAATAACAAGATTTGTTTTTTTTCATGTGTCTGTCTGTCTGAGTTTTTCCTGTCTTTGCTGCTGCTGCTGCTATTCTTGTTAAGAACGAGTGAGTGAAAGAGGGGTTTCTTTTATTTCGTTCGTTTCTCTACGGAAGTTACACGCGAGAAAATGAGATTAGCCATATATGAAGTGTGTGTATATATATATATATACTAGTCACTTATCATGGTCTCGCGGAATCATATATTTTTTAATATAAAAAAATATTAATTATGTGATATTTTTTTACTATAATATAAATTTATATAAAATAATAAATTTATACAGAATTCCTATGAAATGCAAGTTTCTTATAAAATATAGGTATTCTAAATCGATATAAATTTATATGTTTAGTAGGTTTCAACAAAATCACCAGCATAAAATTATCATAATTATTAGAAAAATAAGAGTATTCAGATATCTAAATTATCAAATTTCACTCTATTAAAATTAGTTTATTTTATAATCCAAATTAAATTAAACACAACAAACAAAATATAAATTGTGAAAACACTTACAATAATCAAATAACAAAATTAAGTAGTTAATCTTTTATCTATAAAAAGAAAAAAACATTGTTGAAAATCCATTGTTACGTTACTTTCATTATCATGACTATAACAGTAAAAATTATTATCAATATTATTGCCCAAACAATTAAAATAATTAAATTGTCCCAAAGAATAAAAAAAGCAAAACATTTTTTATAAAAAAACAAAAAAACCACTAAAATTATCATTATTATTGCTCAAACAATAAAATCATAAAATCATCTGATCCGAAGAACAAATAAAAATAACAGAAAACACAAAAAAAACAAGGGGAAAAAGGAACAAATATTAATTTTAAAATCATCACCAACATAAATTAAAATTTCAGGACTGAACTGAATAAAAATAAAACTCCAATAAAAAATAAAATGACAAATTAATTCTAAGTGAAAATTACTTTGAAAAGCAATTGCAACCATATTCTCAAACACTCTCAAAATATGTGCATGAGTGTGAAAGAGAGTTTATACGATACATAACATGCAATACGATAATTTTGTAATATTTTCAAATATTTTATATTTTTATAGAAAAGTTAATTTAAAAATTTAAGTAAAAATAATACTTGTGAAAATCAAGAATATACGAAGTTATTTAGGTTATATTTGTTTAATAATTAAATGAAATTGGATGTGTAAAATTGATCATTATTATGATAATTATGAAGTATCATATCTCAATATTTATTATCATGATTTCTATATAAAAAAAATATTTTTACTTTTAAAATTTGAAATTTTAATATAGCTATATATCTTCTGTAAATCTTTTATTCAAGAAAAAAATAGATAAATTTCAAAAAGAAATAATTTTATATTCCTTAGAGTATTTTAATTCATTAAAATTAAAATTATATTTGAATCAATTATTTTAGGCAAAAACACAAATTTAATGAGAAAAAACCTTATGTGGTTGTTTCCATATATTAACTTTTTCCATATTTTTTTATTTACATTCAAATTTATCTTTTATTATCTCTTATTTTATTTATATATATTTAATACATGTCAACAATAAAATCTAATAGGGTTTGTCCCTTTATAATTGACTTAAGTTTGTATCGAGGACCAAACTAATAGAGCTCTAGCGATTATCTAATTAAACACGCAAACAAGTCATGTTTGGAGGACTTGTCAAAAAGGTTGGGCATTATGATATGATGGGATTTAAATTAAGACTTTAGCTTTCAAAAGGCAATAACCAAAGTTAGGGGTATCTTCCTCACTTTCAAATATCAGGGTCTTAGCATCATGAAGAGTTTTGTTAGCGTAATAGGTTGTGTGCTTGGTTCGTTCCTCTTTTCTTACCAATACTAGACTAATAACGCATTATCTTGGTTATGATAACACATTAGGGATAAAAAGTATACTTTTAGTTTTTAGAAAGCCTTTTTACATTATAATGTTCTTTTAAATTTAAAAATATTTCTCAAATTCTTGAATATAGATATGCTACTCTCCTCCAAATGAACAATAAATTTATATAGGGCAACTAATCTTCCTTTAAAGTGTTGAATCTCTTTCATTGATTTAGAAAAGGTCATGTTTAGTATGACCTAAAATGTTTTTATGGTTAGGCTTTATCTCTCTACTACTTTTGAAGAACCCCAAAACCTTGCTTCTTATATAGAGACATTAAACTTCATCTGATATTGATTCATTATAGAAAATAACTCTTTTATGTCTACAAGATATTGCTCAAATATCATGCTCTTAACTAGCATATCAATCGCATACCCTTTCAGAAATCCTTCTCAATTGGTGCTTGAACACTTTGTTTATCATTTGCAGGTAGGTGACCCTAATATTCTTTAATCTAAAAGACATTACCTTGTAATAAAACATCCCTCTTTTAGTTATGAATGATGTTTCTTCCTCTTTATTTGGGTGTATAGGGATTTGAAGGTACACTAAGTTAGCATCCAATAGGCTAAGGAATTTCAAAACTCATTGTGAATACTACTAGTTTATCAATTTCAGGTAGAGGAAAGCTATTCGTTAGACAAAACTTGTTCAAGATCATTTTTATAAAGATATAGTCCTAAAGCATACAAGTATTCAAAATCGTCTAAACAAGAGAGAACCTCACACCTAATAGGTGTTATAGACATTTTCTTAGATACACTCAAATATCAATTGTCTCTTGGTCCTACTAGGTTTTATAGAACTTAAAGAGTATGGTGAGGAATAATAAGATTAATAACTTATGTTGATCTTACAGTAATTGAAACGAATGTGTCTTGATTACCCACTTTATGCATGGATATCACAATGGCGTGAATGAACCTTTAAGGGACTTTATGAATGTTAGGGCAAAACACTCTCTCAAATGCTGTCTTGGTTAGATTCATAAAGGTAGTGTAACTACCTATAAGATCTAGGAGCAACCAATGACATTGGTTTTGGGGTACCGGTGTTGTTGAGGATGCTAAGATTTGTTGGGGTGGCAAAACTTGATTTATGCTCTTGGGTTGCCAACATTGTCTACGTGAGAAGTTACACTTGATTAATATATTGTTGATGGTCTTGTTAGACAGAAGTGCTTGTGATGGTGGGAATATCCATCAGCATCTTAACTAAGGTATGCCTTAATTATTTCTCATAGGGTGACTTATACATATAAAAAATAAGTTCTAAAAGAACTAATGACTTTTTGATTAGTTTCCAAAAAATAGCTCTAATTAATGATGTCTTAAAACTCAATATGCTTGGGAATATAGTTTTTTGGTAAATGGACAATCAATTTATCAAGTGTACATGATGTTGGATCCATTCTCCATAGAATAGAAAAGTGGTAGCTTTATATAAGAATCTTAACATCAGCAAAACATTTTTTTATGGATTTGAGGACCCTTATATGCTTAAATAAATATTTTTATAGAGGAAAAATATAATAAATATGTAAAAGAGCATTAAATTTTTAAGAGCATGATATGCATATTTTGAGAATAGAAATTATGAATCCTTTATGAATCCTTTATATTGGTGGTTCAAATGGTATTTGTAACTTATAAACCTTGTCTTTTTACTTGAACTAGGGGGTTGAAAAGTCATTTCACCTTTATAATATTAATAAAGGATAAATATCTCTTCAATATGTATTAATGAGAGATAAATATCCCTTATACAAATATTAATAAAGGACAAAATTCATAACACAAATATTAATGAAAGACAAATATTCCTTACACATATATTAATGAAATAAGAATATAGTAGGTTATAAGAGACTCTTGTACACCAAAAAGTGTAGATTGAAAAAGATATAAACAAAAAGGGTTGGGTTAGATAAAAAAAATTTAAGGGATTAGGTGTTGGGTCTAGGCCTTAAAGCAAGGTTGAGAAAGCATTAGATCGTGCAATGAACCCAAACATTCGGTTTAGACTCAAATGGTATAAAGTGCACACCTGGTGCTTGCTTGATCCCATAAGTGTCAAGTCCATGCTTGAGCTCAAATGACATGTTTGGGCCTATAAATGTCATGTGCACACCTAGCACCTAGGCCCAATAAATTGCCTTAGTGGTGGGTTGCATGTCTATCACTTGGGCTCAAGCCCATGGCCTTAGTGTGAATCTATTTTTAGAGATCCTTATAGGTTTGGGTCGTCATTAAAACAAACACTGAGCTAAAAAAATCATTTAAAAAATACTAATAAATCATGGTCCATCACACCCGCTCTCCATATTATGATTTTTTCTTGAATTGCTTGGGGATCAGATTTTACAAGATTCTTTTTTTTTTATGTATTTGTTATTCGATTTTTAAATGCGCCC